>JAQGBY010004182.1:0-17241 GCA_034698785.1 Mycogona germanica | reverse complement strand
TCGTCGTTTTTCGTCCGGTGCTGTCCCGGAGACTACTTCATTATGAATTCGTTATGAATTTATTATGATCATTTTATCGTATTTAAATGGTTTATCGAATTAACATCATTTTAAATGAGCTGTCGAATTTTTATTTAAAGTTGATTACTAACTGATCATTTTTGTAAAACAATTTGTGATTTAATATATATTATTTACATTGTGCCTGTGAGACTTTCACAAGTCTTGCAGTTCCCCTCGCATAGTGACTAAGCACCAAGACGAAGAAAAAATGTTATAAATAACTATATAGATAGGAGATAAATGTCAAGATGACTTATTTTTGTTCTCAATTTTCTTGATTCTCTCTCCATTGACATATTCACATTTTTAGTTATCCGTTGATATTCAAACTGGTTTAAATTCATTCACTCTTATACGATTCGTAATGTATCTTCGTCGAAATAATTCGTTTATTATTTAAGATGAAATAGACAGGTTTCTAATAAATGTATCAATTCCTTTAAGTGGGTACCAGTTTTATTTATCTTAAACTTTTGAAAATAATTCCTTTTAGTTAAGATAATCGTTTGGAACAATTTTAATTTTTGATAGGCTGATCCTTGTTAAATATAATACTATCTTTACTTAATCAGCTAAACTATATCTTCTAGCAGATGCTAGAAGGTGGCGGAAACCCGAATCATAACTCCAGTATGACGTCACTGATGCTGACACTCTTGTTGGTCACCATCCTGACCACTACCATGACGAACAGCCAGTGTTTCACTCAAAACGACCGCCAGGGCGCCAGCCAGGCCTCCACCCCGGCCGTTGTTAGCGAGCTGATGAGCGGATATTCGGAATTCGCTTTCGACCTTTTCCGCAGCGTGGATGGCAAGTGGGGCACCCACACCGATCCGGACCCCGACGACAACCAAATACCGACCGCCAACGTAAGCCTTTCCCAGACCCGCAAGCAAAAACGCGACGATGACGACGACGATGACCACCAGGAGCACGCCGGCAACGTGTTCTTTTCTCCCGTCAGCGTGTGGTCCGCTCTACTGGTGACGCATCTGGGAGCGCGAGGCGGCACCGAATCTGAGATCGGTCACGCCATCGGCCTGGCCCGGACCACGCCCAAAGCAGCTGTGGCCCGAGCCTACCAGTTCCTTAAGTCGTGCTACTACCTGCGCGCGCGTTCGCCCGACGCTCCGTTCGTCTTCCGGATGGCCAATCACATCTACCTGCAAGAGGGTGAGGAGGTGCGCCCCTGCCTCAGCCAGTACTTGGGCGACGACCTGGCCACCGCCAACTTCACCACCCAGCCCGATGCGGCCCGTCTCGCCATCAACGCCTGGGTGGAGAAGGAGACCCAATCTAAAATCCGTAACCTCCTACCCAGCGGCTCGGTCGACACCAACACTCGCATCGTTCTGGTAAACGCCGCCTACTTCAAGGGGACCTGGCAACAGCAGTTCGATCCAGCCAAAACGGAGCGCGCCCATTTCCTCACCGACCAAAAAGTTTCCGTCCCCGTGGACATGATGAAGACGGTGGCCGATTTCCGATACATCAGGAGCGGGAGGCTGGAGTGCGAGCTGGTGGAGTTGCCTTACGCTGGCGGCCAACTGAGCATGTTCGTGGTATTGCCGGACGAGACGAGCACCGTGGACGGGCTGGTTGCCCGGCTGACCGGCGCCACATTCGACCGGCTGATCGAGGCGGCCACCTCTCACCGCGTCTCTGTCTCGCTGCCACGTTTCAAGATGGAGGAAGCACTGGAGCTAAGGCCTCACCTGATGGAGTTGGGCATAAAGCAGCTGTTTGACGCTGGACGCTCGGACTTGTCCGGTTTTACCGGCTCGTCCGACATGCGGGTGGGCTCGGTTCGGCATAAGGCCTTCGTGGACGTGGGGGAGAACGGCACGGAGGCATCGGCCGCCACCAGCCTAATGACTTTCCGCGACAACGTGCAGCCGAACATCTTCCGCGTGGATCGTCCTTTCGTGTTCGTCATTCGCGACAACCTGCTCAACACAGTACTTTTTGTGGGGGCGCTGCGACGGCCCGAAGCCGCGGCGGCGGTGGCGACCAAGAGACCCAACGGGGGATCACAAGGATCGAAACGGCGGGGGTCCAAACGCCGTCTGTCTGCGAGCGGCCAACGAGTTAACACTCAATTGACAAAAACACTTAAAGCAAAGTTAAATTCTTAAATTAAACTAAAATTGCATTCGTAAACATACTGTATATATTTAAACTAGAGTTACGTTAAGTAAACCCGATATAGACGCTTCGTCTATTGAAAGCAGGATCACGTTAATAAATTATTTGAATCATTTTGTGAATTAAAAGGGGCAAACTTTCTATGCAGGTTATAACTTGTATATGCTTTTTAAAATAAATTCCAGTGTCCCAGCAGATTATTTTTTTATAAACCAACTGTAATACGTTTTATACAGTAACGTAATTTTGTAGTTGATCCAATTTTTTGCTGCTTGTTGTACACTAGTTGATTATTAAAAATCTTCCGTTTTTCGTTATTCATTAATTTTGTTATCACTTCGTGTTTTTGACCGTTTTTTGATAAACAATTTAATTTTCAATTTATTGGATGCTTTCTTCATTAAAGATGTTAATTTTTGTAAAATAATAACATATTTAAACCAAGCTGAGAGCAGTGACTACAGTGTGAAGGGGTGAATCTTATAGTGGTGTACATGTAACTCGGGGGTTTCTCGAATTGCGAAAAAGGAGGTTTTACTGGATTCGTTATAAGGTTCCGTGTACCACTAACTTTTGCTGCCCTCTGTCGGCGCTATACAAAAAACTTTGACTTACGTGGCATTTTATTTCGATAGTTTGACATACCAAGATTACATTCGCGCTTATATCTAAACATAAAATAAAAATCGAGTTACACCACTGTTGTAGAAATCACACCTCCGAGGAGTCGCCACCAAGCTCAGAGTGAACTTGGTGGGGGCGAGCAACAGGTGGCGGTGGTGGAGCGCCACCTTGTTCAGGAAGAGCAGTTGGCGGGAGCGCGGTGTTGTCTCCCTCAGAGTTTGGGAACCTACGTGCACCGGACCCACCGAGTAAGAATTTATTCTTGCTATTATTTTGCCACCGTCGTGTTCGGATATTTTTGCTCTTATCTCGTCGAGTACTTTGTTAAAGTAGCTTGCTCCGAGTGAATAAGAATCCCCTGGACGCCGTCTTGGCCGGTGTGCAGCAGTCTCCACAGAACAACCACTGTTTATGTGCCCCTCACATAATGCCTAAGCACCAAGAGGGGTACAGAAACTCCTGTTGTGATATACACTTCAGTGAATTAAAAAAAAAAATGTGCTAGATTGGGCCTCGTCAGAATTTAATTGAATTGAATATATTTGAATAGTAATTAAACTGGTTTACACTAGTACTTGGAAAAGAAGACTTAATTCAAACAGACCTTTCCACATCGCAAGCCATGACATGCGAGAAATTATTTCTTCCTCTTCCCAAGTGTGTGACTACCGCAACAAGTTGGTCATGAAAACTGAATGCTATTTTAACTAGGCGCATACTTTTCCCCCCATACGAATTCAAAATAAGAGTTTCTGAGTTGCTTGATCGCACAAAAAGTCACAAAAATTACAGCAGTATGGTGCAATATATAAAATTGTCACAAGATACAAGTAATTTATTGATCACTTAAAATAAATTACAATATGATTGCCATTGCATGGTGCAATATATGAAATTGCCATTTGGACACAATTAATTGTTGACTTGCAGGCATTTCATGGACGGAATATATCTGATAACAAAATCCAGTTTCAAAGTGCTTCGTTTCTGCACGGTACACCCCTTATCGCTGCATTCCTAATCGCCGATTGATATGATTGTTCAAGGTCATTTCTACTGTGACGTCACAGGATCTCCGTTCGTTACTTCGAGGTATTGCGCCTGTGTTATGCAATAACAATTGTCATCGGGTATATTAACACGCGTTCCTCCTACAGTTTCTCATAGTAAAACTCTTCTGCCAGTTTTACTACACGAAGGAACTATGCAAGTTACTGTGGTGAATCTTTGTTGGTGAGTATTTTTCATTAATTACTTTAAAAACTAGATAATCAAAGGCTCTCTTTCATTGTAATATCTGATAGTACGGATACAATTACTGTATCATTATTCCGATAGGAGTTTGAAATATATTTTACGTAATTAGCCCAAAGCCTCATATTGAGTGTTTCCGATAGGAGTCGTACAAATATTAAATGGTGAATTCGGGAAATACTATTACTCTGTATAGTTAGAGCGCGCCACTCAGTTCGACATTTTTTTTCGGTGATGTCCCGATCTCATCAATTTTAATCTTTGAATATTTACCAATTTGTGCAGCAACATTTTTAATTTGTGATGTTACCTGTAAAAAGTACTTTGCAACCTTGGAACCAACACCAAACGATAGAGCTACATTTGTGCTAATTTTTGCCATAAAAATTAGAATTATGGCCACCGGGACCAATTCTAGTTTTTATGGCACAAATGAGCACAAAGTGCACTAAGGTTTCAATATTGTAAATACCTTTTTACAGGTTACAGGTAATTATACAAATTGGTACAAATTCAACACTGATATTAAGCGATGGAACTGTGTCGAAATTCCAAGGTGATCAACTTCGTGGACCTCGATAAAATTCTCTGTAGCTGGAATCAACTGCCAGTGGCATGTCCTTGCAGCACAGCAGTGTTTGCCAATCCTTTTCCATCGTGTGACAACTCTTACAAAAATAATTTAAATTTGTATAATGAATTTAAAATGGAAAAATCCCCTTTCGTCTACAAGCGCTAGACGCTTACTGTCCTCTGTATATGATAAATATAAATATTTGGCCTCATTTTAATTCTCGGATTATTATTTATTTTACCTGATGACGTGACATTTTGTTTGTTTTATAGATTGGAAACCATATCGCATAAGAAAATATATTTTCTAAACAGTCAGGAAAAATCCTACCTCATTCGCAGCACGATCGCTTCGTCAAATCTGGGATTTTTTTAAGGGCATCTGACAACTCATACAGGATGACGGAGACCAATTTGATGCCGGTCGTCGCTGCTGGGTTAGCCATCGCTGTTCGTCGGCCCATTGTTCCGGCCGAGAACGCCAGCAACAGCGATGTCCCTGAACTGAAATTGAAGGACCTTCTCACTAGCCCTTCCACAACCCCATCGGACCAAAACCCAATCAAAATCTCCGCCGATTTCTTGGTCCCAAAATGGGACCGCGACTACCAGCATCCCACCAAGCACGTCCACGGGCTCGATCTTACTCGCGGTGGACTGACCTACCAGAGGCCCTTTGGTTGGTGGCGAGTGGCCCTTTCCGTCAAGGGGAAGTTTGGTGACGACGATGCGTGGTTGGGATCCCCCGGTACTGGTTCCACCTTGCGCGAGACCAGGATCAACTCCGACGAAGGGGAATGGGCCGTCTCCTATTTCGGGATCGGTCAAGAGTCGCCGGCCCCTCCGACGCATCAGGGTCTCTTAGTGTCCACGCCCTTTCCCAAGTTGGCCAAGGGCCACGCCGACGAGTTCATCTGCGACGGACGCGTCTACAAGATGGCGCTGCAGTTGCGTGTGGACCCGACCAGAACCGAGAAGATCCAAGACGGCGACTACTACGTCACCAAGGAGCTGTCGGCCGTTCGACCCTACGGACTCTTGGTGCTGGATCTGGGATCGGCCGAGGAACGGAACCGGAGGAGGAACCGCGGGAAGGTATCCATGGCGGTCATGTTACAGAATGTTCTAGACAAAATGAGAGAAGAAGCTGCATAATTGGAATATGTTTTTGCTGTAACAACTGTTGATCCAATGTAAATACAACGTAAGAAAAAATCACAACAATAAAAATATTGTTGAGTATGAACTGTGTGTTTCTTTTTATGTTGAAGGAAATTATTAAATGTTGCAATCTATGTGTAAAGCTTTACACAATTTTATCGAATTGCGGAATATTGGTAATCCTTTTCTTGTTATTGAATAGCATTTATTAAAGCTGACTTATCCTCTGGAATGTCACAAAAAGTCACCATGTACGGAGTAACCGTTGCGCACAGAGGCTATATCGAGATAGCGACAACATAAAAGCTCCCCCTGATGCTGTACCGCAACGCTCGTTACTTTACTCCTATCGCAATAAACAAATATAATTTAAATAGAAAGTGCAGAAGCACGAGCAGATTCGGATATATTTTTAAATAGAGACATAAAGCTAGATAGTATAGCGGTAAATATTAAATATAATTTAATATTTAAACACATTTGCAACGCGTCAACGCTAGTATTGCCCTAAAAATGAGTAAGTAAAGTAAGTGTAAACAATCTAATTACGAGTGTCTAACAAAGCTCAATTAAAGTTGAATTGCATTTAATTTCCCCCATATTGATTCTCACGAGAAATGTTCACCTATCATTTTCTTTTCGAATGTGCTCTCTGCAGGAGAAAAAACGTTGTGACGGTTATGTGACGTAGGCCTCCACCAGTTGACCAATAAGCGAGCACCATTTCCCCACTCTCGCAACAGAATCCTCGTTTAGCGCTCTCCGAGTGATTCGTCTCGTTGAGTTTATTCGTGGAGTCACCATTTCTGGTACGGGTGTGTTAAAATTTAGCAGCGGGAAAAGTCCTCGTCGCATAAAGTCTTGAGCAATGGTGGTGCAACGAGTTCGATCGGTAGACGAAACGTTAAAGACGTTGGACGAGGAACTCCGTGTCCTACATCAGAATTGTCTGGTGGCCGGTCACACGCCCCAGAAGATCGGCGAGTTCGCCGAGCCGGTGTTGCGTCTTGCCGCCCGCGGACGAACCCGTTCCCGTGCGACCCTTGGAATCGGATTGGTGTTGGCTTGTCTGCTGGTGCTGGCTCTCATTCGCTTTGATTGGTCTTGGCTACTGCTCACCGCCTACGGAAGAAGTCTCCTCATTCACGTGAGAACTTTTTCTCAAATATTATACTTCCATGAATTTGGAGCAGCGCAGAATTTTTGTTAAAAGAAATTCTGGTTTGTCAAGCGCTGCTCAAAACATATAGCCCACTTTGGTATTTCTTCGGATTTCAATGCGTCTTCCTGCACAGAATTTCCAAATTAAAGTCATTTGGACTCCAAAATTCGATTGCAACCACAATATATTTTGAACCATTACCCATCATTTTAACTAGTAACATCAAGCTGAAATAATTTTAGGAATCAATGTTTCCACAACCCAGCTGACGCTAGAAATTCAAATTTGTGAGCATGCCTTATGTACTTTACATGTTATACAAGTAGTATGTATGTACTCGTAATCGTTATACAATAAGCTGGTCATGTACAAATCGTTATGTGCTGGCCTTGTAAGCAGTCATTAAATTTGTTCGTCATAGTTTTCAAACTTGTTTTAAATGTTGATCCGTTAGAAAAATATTTGGAACCGACACGTAAAGTGGACAATTACGACATTACCTGGCTTAGTTCAGAATCAGGAAACTGGAAGTTTTTTCTTCATGCATTATTAAAAAAGTATTTGAAAACAATTTGTTCGTGATATAGAGTCATTATATACCGTCTTTACAAAATGTACACGGAAATGTATACGTCAAGAATATTTGAAAACTCCGTTACAGGCGAATGTTATAGTGCGTTATAGCGTTATACTCCGTTTTAGTGCAGGATGGCAGTTAAAAGATAAAGTTTTTGTCAACAAGGAGGCTAAATCGCATTCCATTTGATATACTTCCATTCCGAAAATTCCATTTACATTCATTCCGAAAATTGGCGCATGGAGGAATTTGTTTCGACCAAAAAATTTCAGAGGATTTGGTCGTGAATTGGAAAATAGAATACGAAATGGAATAAACAGAGTTCCACTCATGAATTGGCTTACAAATATGATTAAATAATAATTTTGGACGCATATGATAACCTTTCTTTTTCTGGGGTCGAACTATAAATACCGTCCTCCCTCAAGGTGGCAAATCATGTGAACTTTTAAGTTTCCATAAATCCAGACTTGTTGTTCCATCTGGAATCAGAGAATAAAAACGAAAGACGTTAAAACACACAGAATAACCTCTGACGGAACCCCGGATTCTTGATTTTTAATCTTTGGTCTGAATGATTGGTTTTGGATGATGGAAATCACCATCAATTTAGTTACGAATTTGACGATTATTCTCGTAGTCTCCATATTTTGCGAGCAATAGGCCGTACTTTACGGTAAGCAGTGGCGATCTCGTTACCATTCACGACTTGCCTCTGCTGCAAATTGACAAATTGCCACAGCAGTGAGTCTGTGTCTATACGCGTGTGTGGTGGTTCCCGATAAGAGCGACCCCGCATCCCTGTCGTCATGGCAACGCCATACACGCGCAACAGGCACGCGTCAGATAACAACTTGAATCGCTCATCTGGCTTGAACGAGAGGATGGGGGTACACTGCGATGCATCTGCTGGTGCCGTGTCACGGACAGATTCGCCACAACACAACGACCAAAAAATTATACGAAAGTACCTTGTAAACATAGAGATGTAGAGGATAGAACACATCTAAAATGATTTAAATCCCTTTGTCATTCATTGCTTATTGATGATTTCACAAACCAAAAGTGGCTAATACCAAATCGAAATAATGTTTTAATTGTAATGATTGCATTGTAAAATAGAAACGTATTAAATGCTAAAGTCTGAAACAAATATATTTAACATACATTTCTTTATTTAATTCATACGAAAATCATTCAAGCACAACTACCTGTATCACAAAGAAAAAATAAAACCTTTTCCCAATATTGCCCCCTTACGAGCCGAATCATAACAATTGAATCAGTAAAAAAGAATAAGATGCTCAATTTTTTTTCCAATAATATAGTTGTTGGATTTTCTAAATTATTTGATTGATTCAAATTTGGTTTCCATGCCGCTAATTTACAATTTAGTTAGTCTATTTAATTGACAAAACAATATTCTCCTTCTAAACACTGATAAAACAATAATTGGTAACACCGAGGTAACAATAATTGCGACCTCATATCAGGAAAATGTAGGATCCTACCGTGGTGTGGCGCTGCTAGATTGTCACCAAATTTCATTAAGTATAGCTTAAAGTCAATTTGGTTTTAATTCTGTGAAAAGCGGTTTCATGAGCTTATTTTGTGAGTTGTTAACACGACTGTCTAAGCCTGAATCCGATTAACTGTAAAACCGATGTGCTTCGGTAGCGCGTCTGCCAATAAATCTTCCTCCAGTGAAGCGGACGGAAAAACGAATCAATGGGCGACACAAGTTGCAATGCACGAATGAATTTCAGTCGATCGCCTTCCCAGTCCCAGCAGACCCTCACATAGGAAACATGTAAACAGAATACGATATCAACAACAGTAGAATAGGACGTACTGAATATATAACATCAATTAAAAGTTGTGCCCGGAACAGCACCGGACGAAAATGGACGAACAGCGTCGGCGATAAAACTCTTTAAAATAATAATAACGTGTTAATATTTACTGAGAATTAATTAATGGAAACATACAGCTACTGACAGAAATCGTATAAGATCGATGCACCTCATTCAAATTTTTTCCGCATCTTCATCTCCTGTGGAAAATTTACATTTATACTGAGTATTTATACCAGGGTACCCTGTACCGGTTTCCCGCACGCTACGTGCTTGAGGTGAATCGATTTTTATCGAGAATACGATATGTTCATTTGATATTGACTCGTGTATTGTGGACACTTGAAATGCGAGCAGACCGCGACACGCCAATAATAAAGTGACAGGTTAGATCGATCTGTAGATTACGCTGCACATACAGAGTATTGACGTAGAACTACTGTGGTCTCCTAAAGTTGATTTGAGGTGTCCTAAAGTTGATTTAAATCAGAAAGATTTTTTGCAAGCACATATATTTTTTTGTTCCTTTATATGAAAAAGTTTTATGTGAAATGTGTAATGTGTGAAATGTGAACTGTGAAATACTGTGTGAAATGTGGTGTCAATCGACACCACATTTCACATAAAACTTTTTCATATAATCGATTTGATTCGATTGACTCGATTTATTCCAATTCGAAGTCGTCTCAAATTTCATGCGCCACTCTTGAATATTTAATTGTTGTTTTCGTTAGATACTGCCATTCTTGAATATTTAATTGTTGTTTTCGTTAGGTACTGCCATTCTGGGATTGGACCCAGATGTATTACCGGGACTGTCTCATTTCAAATCCCCTCTACGTTTACCGCCAGCTCAAAGATGATGATTGCATGGTGGGTGGTTTAACTGTACTCGATGAGACTTTTTCTAATGATAGATAAATACTCTTTTAACGAAACATTTATTAACGAATTTAATTATTTTGCTGTATAAATCCTTTTATGAATAAAAAATTCATTTACACAAGTAAAGTTTTTCTCTTTAATTGTCATAGTTTGTGTTATGCAAATATAAAAAATGATTGACAATGCTAAAAAATACACCAAATTACCAAAACACCACTTAAGCCACGTTTTTTAAAAATTATATCCAAAAACACATTATTAATTCAGATTTGCGAATCGCTTGACGTCATAACACGACTAGCCAACGTATCGCACGTCGAGATGGCAGAGGATTTCATCAAAAGTGATCTTCCGGTAGTTATTGTGGATGGCCTACACGATTGGAATATGTCCGATGACGCATTCACCTACAGGAAGCTTGCAACGGTATGTGATATGCTGATCTCAATCTTAATCGAAAGACTCATATTAAGAGTTTCGTCATCAATTATGAGTAAACGTTTATGAGTATTGCTTTGCATGTCGAAAATTATTCTGATTCTTGAATTGCATATCTTAACCATATAAATGTGGCATATTAATAAATAAATAAATGGACTAAAAGCAATATTATGATGTTTGACTTTCTGTTCAATAGATCTTCTTGGACAGCGATCCCAACGGCGACATTTATCCCTGCACATTCTCCTCCAATCTTCGCTTACGAGGTGACAACTATTTCAGCACCTTACTTCACAAGTTAAAGAACGAGGAGATGAGCACCAGGCAGTGGTATGCCCATTGGTCAGTATTAAATGTTTGCTTTTAAAAGATTCGATCACGTAAAAACAATTATCTTTATAAAATGTTTAGTCTATTTGCATTTTCGGGCCACTTTATTGAAATGAGCTAAAAAAAAATTCATTGTAATCTCATCTTATTTAACAAATATACATTTTGATAATGCGATCTTACACCTGGTGCATACGTTTGCATTTCGATTAGAAGTGTTGTAATAAAATTAATTTGAGTATTGTCCAACTGACTCATAAATTCAGGGAAAACTGTGGCAAAAAGTCGTCAAAAATTCTGCGTCGCCGTCATCCACGTCCCTACTTTCTCCCGCTCATGGTGGACACTACAGAGCCCACCTGGTTGTTCATGTCTTCCAACTACCGTGGTCGCATCTTCAAGGAGGTAGCTCCAGTCTCGGATTTATTGTGGCTGGTCCAGATCCAAGGATCCATTGTGGTGAAGCTGCGACCGCGGTCGCCCTGCAATGACACCTGCGTGGAATTGACTGAGGTGCTGGAGGAAGGACAGGCTCGTAAGTTCACCTTCTAAATACTAAAGCCAACCGATACCACACTGTAAAAATAAACGCATTTTTTTCACTAAACCAGACAACGTCTATCAAGATTCGGATATCTGATGATAATTGATGCCGTCGCATTCTTAATTATTCGATAAGCTCCTTCAAAAAGCGATATTCTGCGCTGCTCAAAGAATCTTTAAAATGGTGTGAATGATTTTAAAATGAAGATCTTTAGTTGAAAGTTCACAAAAGGAAGGTTTAAAAATGAAACTTTCACGTCGTTTTGTTGATAGATTTTATTTCTCACTATCATTTCTAGTGGTCTACACTGATCGAATGTGGCAGTTCGAGTATCTTCCGGGCGAAGATCCAGTCAACGTTGCCATTGGTGGAGGCGGTATGTTCGAATTTTGAGCCACCATATTTTATGGTATTTGGCTGATGGCCCCATTCGGCATATTTTTTACATTTTTCAAAAGCCATGTAAGGGAATAAAATAGATGAAATAAAAAGCTGATCCAGAAAGTAAGGGCATTAAAAACCCTGATCAAACTAATCAAAATAATATAAGTATTGAAAAAGATTAAAAATTTGTTTTCATTTGCATTTTCTTAAAGAAACATCTACACACCTTGGACTACTTTTCGACATATTCACCATGCGAATTAAGGCATGTATCATAATCTTGGTACTAATTGCAAGCGAATAAGCGAATACCCAATCGCTTCGTAGCATTCGGACGTCTGAATATGACGGTGAATATTCCGAAAAGTAGTCTAAGGTGTGTGTAGATGATTCTGCAATGAAGTGCAAATGAAAACAAATTAATAATCTTTTTTAATACCCAAACTGTACTTACTTTCTGGATCAGCTTTGTATATCTGCGCGCAGAAAGGCTTCAATCGTCAAGAGATCAACTACTTTATTTGTTCAATTCTTGCTTAAAATACTCTAACAGAAATTCTGGTGGTATATATTCTTAATTTTGGACAATATAAGTTTCACAAATAGCACGTTGTTTATTGTTTTATTTTTAAAAATTGTCATTTTTTGTAAAGCATGTGATAATTTTGAATAAAGTGGTTATTCGCAAAAAGTGTATGGAGTTTGTACTAACATTAAATGCTAAAGAAAAATATTCATTAGACGTCGTCATCCAAATTTTTCCCTCTTCCACCACAGAATACTCCATGAGGTTAAACTTCTGTTGCACATAATCTTCAACTAAAACATACTTTTTTTCGAAATATTGTGCCATTTAAACGGGTCTGCCACCCACCAGGGGGTTAATCACCTTTTCCCCCAGTAGGTTCACACCTCCCAAGGAGACTGTACTGCTTTACTACTCACCCCCTTATTTGCCTGATTTGACATCTGCTGATTACTTTTTGTTCCCAAAAGTGAAAATTAAACTCAATCAATTTTGGACATTAAAAAGCTGTGCGACACCAATTGAACTTTATTCCGAAGAATGACTTCTACAGAGACATCCAAAAGCTATATGATCGTTTGATGACAATTAGAGGAATGTATGTTGAAGACCAACAAATCAGCTATTTTGTTTAACTATTTATTTCTAATCAAGTCTCCCATTTTGCAGACACACTGTTTTCATGGAGAACACAAGACTTAAATTAAGACATTTAATGTAGTGTAATTAATCATCGAAATATTTTGTTGGCTGAAAAACATAAAATGGCTACATGAACACATTTTTAGAATATAACACAAAACATTGACATGAGTCATGTGGAAATGTTTTTCCATGTATCTTTCCTTCACATGTTTTGCATGCTAATTTTTAAAAAATCCTTTATATAAATATCCTGTACTATTTATTTTATTTCAGTTATTTCTATTCGTGATAGTAACATTTAAATATTAAGATAATGTCGAATCATCTTTGCGTTCATGTACTCGTGGATATCGAATATTGGAGACCATGCTAGCAGGAAACTCTTGTCTTAAGAGCTTGCTTTAAAGTCCAGAAGCACAAATGTCCTGAAATAGTGTGCTGTCACAAGCCTGAAAATGAGAAATGGTAACATTAAAATATAACAACGATTCAGAAAATCATTTTTCTAAATATTCCATAAAATCAGAGGTCAAATTTACTAAAATACACTACTTTAAATTATGCACAATGCATGTACTGTCCTGCACTCATGTACCTACATTGATTTTGCATTTCAGGTTTCTGAGCAAATCAGGTTTGATTGGCATTGATTAGCATTGCATTGCGAGGCATGTGGTGACAAGTCACAAACGATCCAATGATGGCCTCTTCCATAAAAAATAGCGTTCCATGTGTCGGAAAATACGGTATAGCAGCTGATTTACATGATAGGGTAATTATAGCAGACAAACCTTATCGAGAGCACCCAGATAACAAAGGAACATTCCTTTTCCATCCTAAAATTAGATCACAAAAGTCACCACCACATTCATGTACCAAATAAACGAATAGGAGCCGTTGGTTGTATTACCTACAATTATGCAATTACAATTACAATTACAATATATACCCACAAGCAGCCCCGGATGGGTCCTATGGCGGGGGCCGAATGACCAGTTAAGGACAAATGTGTCTCTGAGATATTTGTCAAGGAGGTCCACCAGTGTGTTCGTCACTCAATTTTTCAAATGGATTAGTAATTATTGATTATGAGATTATCAATATAGCTCACACTATATTGAAACCTTATATTCGATTCACGTTTCTTACCTCTTCACTTTTACAATCTTCAGAGTACTTGCCGAAGTCTTTTTGAAACTGTACAAAACGAAAAGCAAATTACAACTTAAACATTTATTCCTGAAATTTCGCTTATTATAATCATGAGAGAAATTTCAATTTTTAATAAAAGACTCCGAAGGTTCTTGAGGGAGAATTGATTTACAAAAAATGAGATAACTTCAATTTCAAAACCTGTGCGCACCTTGCTGCATATTGTACGTCGTATATATGGAGAGAAAGACGGGGTTAATTCGATTTTTTTTCAAATTTTCGAGTTCACAGCAACAATGCAATTTTGGCATATCAAATAAAAGAAAATGCCACGTAGCCATAGCTTTTGTATAACGACGACAGAGGGCAACAACAGTTGGATAGCTGAACGGAACCGTTTTACGTGAAAGCGTTGCTTTTTATTTTCGGCATTCATTGTAATTTCGCAGCCTTCGGATTTGGTCGCACATACCAGTGCGTGCTCTCAATTCCGAGGTGCTCTAGTTTTATCTTCAAATTTTTCAAATTTATTTTCCTCATCCAAAATGCGTGAATGTGCGTGAAACTGGTACTGTCTACCTTGGGTAATTATAAATAGTAATTTTCCACGGGAGATGTGGATGTGGTAAATTTGTTAGATGTGAATCGCCATCGTCTTATCTGTGTAGTGTCAGTTGCCACGGTTTTCTAGTTTAATTTTTTCATTATCGTTAGAGAGTTAGAGTTATCGCCAACTCTCGTTTGTCTTTTTCGTCCGGTCTGTCCCGGACACAACCCCCATTTTTATTGAATATAATCCAGATGTTCTTCCAAGATATTGTTAATCCTGTTTAACCCTTACGTGCTGGTTGAATTAAGAAATGTTTTATCAGATCTGCTCAGAAAAAGGTCTTGCCTCATGCGTATCACATATTTCACTACTTGAGGAAAATTATTTTTGGAGTAAAGCTATTTCGACTTACTGTTGAGCCCGTTCCACCAACTTTGCCAACCAATTTGAGCAATTCGGCTGTGTTGAATGATATTTCTTCATCATCAACAACGATCTGAAGAACAAGAACCAAATAATATATTAAAAATGTCGAATCGCTGAGAATAGCGAGTGCAGTTGTAATGTTTATCAGAATTTAAAATAGAAAAAAGACCAAAAATCTTTTTCTCCACGGCTCAACAAACAATATAAAAACTTATTTTATTTATATTATCTTCTTTTTCTTTTTGCAATTTCTCTTATGTAGGTCCGCCACATGTCTATATTGACGAGATGGTCCGCAAACTTCGCGCCACTCTTAATTTTATAACATTGATATGATATCGAATCGAATGACATGACATGATATCGAATGACATGTCCTGGTAAGGTAAGACAGGCACGACGGTAAATTTATTGTCTTGTAACTTCTTGACATTTGTCACTCTTAGGACGAAAGAATCGCAGTTTTTGAATTTCTTTCATTTTACACCATGTGCGTGTGCGTGCTAAAAATGCGAAGCAATAGTGATTCCCTTACCAAATAAATAAGGGTTTTAAATAAATATTATGTACAGTGAGTGAATGTCTAAATTGAAACAATTAGTAAGTCATGTGACACGAATATATTGTAACACATGAAACGTACTTTGGGAAATTGTCAATTGTACTTACTATTTTCAATGTTACGAACACACACTTAAAAAAATTAAGTATAACCTATAGAAACGAAAAATATATTATTTAGCACTCAAAAACAGTTAAATATCAACAAAAGCGGAAAAACGGTCACCACGAGGTTTCTACGACACTGCACAGCGACCAGCCCCAGACGACGGACGTATAAACCTCGAAAGCTAGCTCGGGCTATCTACCATCAAATGAGGACAAATTGTGTTGTGTGCAGTCCACTACATGCATATCCACCGCACCACCATCTCCACGGTACGTTTATATAGGTAAATTTCGCATCCCTCTTCCCCGAAGTGTATATAATTTTACTCGGAATTCGCGTTAATAATCTCGAAAATTCGTCGCCATCTTGGATCAGCGTCCAGCTATCTATGTCATCACTTGTCAATTTACTAGATTTTGGCGTCGCCATACCCCTCCTTGGAGTTTTTTTTTTTTTTTTTTTTAATTCACTGAAGTGACGGATCACAGCAGGAAGATTCTGTACCCCTCTCAGAGCTTAGGCCCTATGTGAGAGGCACATTTTCACCAGTACCCCGAGCCAAAGCCCGCGCCGGGAATCGAACCCGGGACCGCCAAACCGCAGTCCGTCATAAACCAACTGCGCCACGACGGGTCGTACTAAACATCAGCCGACAGTAGATCGTTATTTCTTAAAAGAAATAATTATTTGATTCCCAGTACAAATTTACTAGTAATCCTGAAGAAAGTTTGGGATACCGTTACTTTCTTTGGAAACTTTTGGACCCAACGGTAGATGTTAGTAGTAACCAGCGCTGAATGAAAGACGAACATAGTGCCGAGCTATCTGATAGTTATTAGAATGACAAATCATCCGAAATTTGGAGTTACCGTAGTGAATGTACGCTTTAGAAATTTGATAAATATGTCGAAAATTTTGAAAAAATATTTTTTTTCATGCTTAATTGTCAGAGTAGTTAATTTTCGTAATACTATGCCAAATATCCAAATTTGATGTTCCAACACGGATTAGAGCGAAATAATGCACACGACTCTAGGTTAATCGACAGTAACAGATATTTCGGTTGACAACCGGTAACAATTGCTGTGCACTACATACTTTTTTTCTTCTTCTCCATCAACTGTAGTCAACCGCACTACAGGCCTTACGTCCCCCTCATAGTGTTCAGGCACTGTGCGAGGGGGAACGAACAGTATCCCGGGATCGAAACTTTCGAGAGCCCGCGCCGGGAATCGAACCCGGGACCGCCGAGCCACAGCCAGTAGCAATACCG
>JAQGBY010004181.1:0-17242 GCA_034698785.1 Mycogona germanica | reverse complement strand
GCATTGCCGTATCGATCATGCACGAAGGATTAGTCTAGTCCCGCAACTGTCTTGCTGTGCGCTCGCACATCTCCCGTACCCAAATCTAGGAAAGTCGATGCTGTCGTCACAAAAAATTCAGCGTTAATTTTTAAAATGCGATACACTCCCTTTGCCAAGATAAAAAACATGATACATTTATTTTACCATAAACCAATATTCATTTTGTTGCGAATAACAACACCTATTAGCTAACAATAATACTAGCACATACCATTAATTAATCACAAAGAAATGTCTAAAAAGTGTTTTTAAACACTAAAACATTTTTTAGAACCGGTTTTTAAAGAAATTGTTAAGTGATTCAACGTGGCAACAAAATCTCTATTTCATTCATCGTCATTGGCAACAATGTGAACGAGATCCAACTCGAAGATCTAGTTTAAAAGAAAATGCTATGCACATTTAGAAATTTAGACAACCGTTTGCACACACACATATGCATGTAAATACAGTGAGCAACAAAATCAAATGCGAACAACACACTTCCAAATACACTTAACGTACGAACTCTGCAAACGGCAAACACAGCGTTCTTTCATCGCGCTTAACCCTATACTTTCCGTTTGGGCGTTTACCAGTATAATATAGCCTGGATATTCCTCGAAACCTGTTATTAGGAGAACACATTTGTTTTTGTTTTCGATTAAAGAAAGCTGTGAACCAGCTAATTTAATCACGTTTTATGGTCTCAAAACAATTACTTGTCATCACGGCAATGATTTATTCGGTTCGCCTAGAGAGACCTATTCGTACGAGGACAATCCTATATTAAGCAATTGCGTGCAAATGTAACATTAACGTATATATTGTCGAATGAAGAAAATACGCACACACAAAAAATCATTTGTTTTTCGCAGTTCGGTCCAGTTTAAACGAGACGATACCAGTCATTGACGATACAAGATTAGGCCAATCTAGTACGTCCTCTCTTGAATACTTTCCAAAACAAGATGGGCGAAATAAGACCTCGAATTGGGCGAAAAACTTGTAGACGAATGAATTACTCGGGTTTGAGTGACAGCCATAGCCGGATTTTAAAAATGTAATAACTTTGATATGCAACATTTCTCTTGATTTCTAATTAGCGTATCAGGAATTATATATTTTTAAATGCTACTGTACTTCAAATTGATTTATAAACTCTTGAGAATGGGGGTTTATAAAATCAAGTTATATCTACTGTAAAATTACATGTACAGGAGGGTGGGAGTTTTCGAAATTAGCTGACAAAAGCACTTGGTACGTGTGTATCAATAGGAAAAAAATGTTCAAACAAGACGGCAATATGAAAATCGACGTGGTTAAGCGCTATCTATATTATCGAGTATAATTCGACCTACCTTGTGAGTGTCCGTTCCCGCGGTTTGCCAGACGGTCAGAATCACGATAGTGAGCACTAGCCTGGGCAACATGATGAAGGCCTTTCTGAAAATAACACAAAAAAAAACGATTTTTCTCTCATACATCCACACAAAATTTAGGATATTCTGCACCTCAACTCGTTACCACGGAAAATCTATTGAATTAACTACAAATAAATCACTGTCCAAAATTCGGCAAACAATTCACAAACGATAGCTCTATCGATAGTATCATCGATAGTTGTATAACCATCACCGAACCAGGTGCACTCGTGCACAGAGCGCAAAGAGAGATAACCTTGAGCCTCCCTGTCAGAAATTAAGCGGGCCTATATCTGGGGCCTCGTTAATGATCAAGGGTCCGGGGACACCACCGCCCTCTTCGCCACTGAATATAAGTGTGACGGGGCCCGCTGACATAAGCATGTCACCGCCTATGACAGCTCAGGCTAAAACCGTAATTGTGTCACGCACTGGCTAGCCCCCCCCCCAACCCTCTCCTGCACAGTGCGCGCACACATATATACAATGTCCGAATCGTACCCGCCTGGATACATTGTCATTTCTCCGGCGCCGCGCTGCTGCTGCTGCTGGTGTTGCGGCTGCCATGGGCTACGGCGTACTCCCCAACAACACAGGAGAATCCGAGGGATAATCAATATCTCGCTCGGGCGTAGCGTCACTGGATATGGGGGTCTCTCTCTCGCTCTCTCTGCTGGTGGAATTGCGATCCTTCTGTGCCCTTTTTTCTCTCCACGGGGCGAACTCGCGTAGCATTAGCATGTCATGTGTACGGGTCCACGCGAGAACTTCTGTGGTTGTGGACCCTTCACACGAAAGGACACGAATCCAAAGGAAACCCTCAACAGAAAGTCCTAAAGAAAACTTGATACTTAGATACTTGGGAATTTTGTTTTTGAGAAAAAGGAACAGTCTCCTTGCTCGGAGCGATTTCATATATTGCATTGCGATTTAGAAATTCCAACTTTTGGATTGAAAAAAATATAACAATAAAAAGATGAAGAAGCCGATGTGAAATTAATACAAAATAAAAAAAGGTGAAGCGCTGTACACGCTGACGATATCGATTCTTGTAGCCGCTTTTTCGTCAGCGGTCTCCAGCGCTTAATCTTTTATTTTGGAAAAAAATATAAATTGTTAAAATGAATGCTGCCCGGCACTCAACAGCTTGTTAATTAGATCTGGACATATAATTTCTGTTAACAAATAAGGCCTTTTCGTTTTGTTAGAGCTCTGTACTTTGTGAACATTCGCAAGAAAAGAAAAATAAAGTGTCAATAATATGTTGTATTTCGCTCAATTTTGAGACCCGGAAATATGACACATTTCTCTTAGCTAACACAAGATTTCTTTTAAAACAAAAGAACACTAGAAAAGACACAGATCTCATTTCGACAAAAGCAATATCGACGACAAAGAACTGTTGAAGGGGGGCTTCTGTTTTCACCTTCTTATTAATTAAACGTTCAATAAACCAGTAGAGTGTGTGGATCGGCAGGATTGAAGGTAGAATTTATGTTACGCAACCAACTTGCTGAGCTTGAAAATTCCAGTTAAGCTGATGCGAAATTGCAGGTAATATATTTTAAACACGCAGTTTACTACCAGTATATCATAACATATGCTGCAAATGCAGGCGATATACTACAGTATCAACTAAACAATAAATAATAATAAATTTCCAGATAATTCCTGATAAAACGTCGTTCAGAGTTGAAGCATGAATTTAGTAAACACTTTTATGTTTAAGTTTGGTTTTTCAATTCAAGTTTTAGGTAAACTTTTTATGCTTGTTTTATTGTATTTACATGTAATGAAGCGGCATGCATAAATAATCTCACAAAATGTAAAATAACAGGTGTTTAAGGTTTTCATATCGTCCGGTATCGCATTAAACGAATAGAAGAGTCCGGAAACAACCAAACCATTGACTTCACGAGAAACGTTCGAACATGTAATGAACGACCAAAATGATCAAAGAAATTATGTCATAAATTATATCGGAATTTCGCTAGAGTATCGCAAAAAGTCAACTGTCTAATTAAATTAATGTTATTATTTGTAAAGCAATTTCGCGAAAATCTGAATCCAGATTGTTGGAAGACAGTATATGAAAAAACATATGCAGACAACCAAACAACGAACTGATTGACTACATCGACAATCAAAATTACATTTTTGGCGCAGTTCAAAAAACACATGGGATGCAAAACTCTTAGCTCTTGAGAACGGAGAGCGAAATGTGAACCCATCGGAATTCGTACAAATTGCACAGGGAATAGAAATTTCCAGATAATTCAGACTCCTGATACTGTAGATGACAAACAGGATCAACAATATTTGGACGAGACGTTGAAATGGGCGAAAGGGCAAAAGGAGGGAGCCGACAAAATGAAAGAAGGCGTGTTCACTGACTCGAGAGATGCTATGAGAGACACCGCACCGCGTAGGCACCGAGATTCAACATCGAATTTGGGATCCTCGAAATACAAAATGTGGCACCGTCACTAGGTTGTGCTGGAACAGGATTGAAGTCATCAGTTTTCTTACCTGAAGCGATGATATCGTCGTCCCCCTCACACGGCAAAGGGACCCCCCGCGTATGTGGTAAAAACCCGGGCGCGCGCCGCAAAGAAAAACCACTCGCAGAATCACACAATAATAATAATCCTTCGCCAATTCAGCGTCCACCGATTGCGTAGTAGCTTGGCGGGGGGCTAAGTCACAGATTGGGGGTGTCTCCGCACACCCTAGGGCACGAAAATTGCGCTGGAAATTGACTCTCGTTCACTGAAATTTCGCGTTTTTCGGAGTAATATAAAACACTGGGGTCCGTTTTGTAGCAGCCGTCCTCTATCGAGATCGTCGTGACTCTTCTCGGGTTTTCACTTCGCGAGCACGGCAGATTCTGAATGCGGACGCCATCCGCTAGATGCCGCTGACGGTCGTTTTTACTTTCAGTACCTGCCGCTGTAAGCGCCACCGTACAGTTTCCGTGTGAAAAATCGACTTGTCTTAACTAGAGAATAAATGCTACCTCTCTACGGATAGGATCGCCGCACTATAAATATCTAGATATAATCACTGGTTCGATAAATACAGTTTATGTTTCAAACATAATAATACTTTCTGATGTCAAGCATACTTTGCATGTAGACACAGTTTAGAAATGCATCTATCAGCTGGAGGACGTATATTGGATGATCTGTCAGTCATCTAGTAATTGTGTATCATTGATTTGCATTGAGAATACAGGGCGTTTGCTTTTTATTGTCACAGTCATTGGAAAATCATTGATCACCCTGGGACCCTGGAACAAAGTAATGAATGGTGATTCCACCTTAGTTGGCCAGAATGATCTTTTATGCAAATTTTTTATCGAAAATTTTAGAAAGTTTGCAAAGAAAAGAATTGACAAATTAACTGAGAACATATAGATGAACCTGGCATTTCCATATCTACAAGTTTGAGTAACTGAAAACATGCCCACTGAAAACAGATCACATCAACTTACAACTGAAATTGACCAATAAAAAAACAAGTTTTCATCAAATTCCTTTTTATTTAAATCTATCAGTGGACAAACGTGGAAAATTAATTCTCCTATCACTCGATCATTGTTAAATAATAAGACTCTAAAATATAGGTTAAACAGACGTCGAATAAAAATATCTCTGGCATATGAAATTATTTTTGGTTTAATAATACAATCTTTAAAATATAGAGCTTCTGCGACTACCGAGCTTTTTTTTAACGAGAGCTGAGAGCAATTTCATTAAATATATAGTAAAAACATTTTATGTTGCAAGCGAGGTATTTCGCGAAAGTATTTTTAATGAAGTTTTCTTTCCTCGTTTTCCATATCGCTACATTTATATATTTTCTCGTCATAATCGAAAATATGTGCCCAGGATTCATGTCACAGAACACAAATATTTGGCACAAATAGCACCTTTGTATATATCGGCGTAGCCCAGTCAGTATTGCGACTGATTGGCTCGGCGGTCCCGGGTTCGACTTTTTGCTCTCGATTATTCGATCCCGGGGTACTGGTGAAAATGTACCCCTCACATAGTGTCTAAGCATCCGAAGAGGTACAGAAAATATATGTATTTAAAAAATATATATTTGTATATATATCTACAGCATCTATTTACAGGTACTGTATATGTTAATGTTAAGCCTGTATTTTTTAAACACAAAAGCGTAAGCGCATCCCAACGTCACTTAAAAGCTAATTTGAAACATCAGATACTCTCCGTAGCCACAATTTCACTAAATCGTAGGCTATCGCCCCTTTCGGTGGAATAAAAATTGTTGAGCCTTTAGACGGACTGATCCGTAGAAATGGATTTTTTTCAATGTTGTCCACAGCATTCTGTACCTCCGATATAGAAAACCACCTGGCATCTTGCAACTCACGTTTGTCGATGGTCAGCTAGAGATTTTAAAAACAAAAGAGCGATTCAACTTTTTTAAATGTGTATATCCGAAATATTTTTTATATCTGACCCAGTTATGTTTTATCCTTCATATATAAAACACGACTGGGTCTGCGATTAGTCTGGCTTTTGAGAATAGAACAGCCATACATTCAATATCCATTCAAACGCCACGCGAATATTCAAATAAATATAATTTAAATTTTTCTATTTACCTCGCATTTGGAGTCGGCTTTAGCCAGACAGCCCAGCATGAGCGAGCTCATCGGTAAGGGCCAATGCTGGGACATGATGTACTCTTGATGCTGGACATCTAAACCCACCTCTTCGGCGATTTCTCTCGCCACAGCTTCCTCCAGTGTTTCACCTGATAAAGATTAAAAATGCAGGCATTAGTCATCAAGTGGGACGCAAAAGGAATACACACATAGCTCATAAATTAGAAAATGTCAACATTTCCGTGCCCGGATCCGTGCGAGTTGAGGGTGAACGAGATCACGAAAACGGCGAAATGACGAATAAAAATGTTACAGAATATTAGTAACGATTTTTTAATAACATGTTAAGTGAAAAAAACATAGGAACAAGCCTGGCAGTGACTCAAATCCAGAGCCTTTTAAAATAAGTCCATTTCTGTCCCAAACTGGTCTTTTGACCCCCGCCATAGACTTTCTCTTGGGGACTGCTTGCGAGTAAAATTTGTAATTGTAATTGTATTTATAATTATTATTTTAAATTTTGATGAACTTAGAAACTCATTCACTTCCCTGAGTGAATCGTCTATATGAATGACTTTATATTTACCAATTTCTACATATCCTGCAATTGCGGTGAACATTCCTTTGATGTGGCTTGGTTGTCGAACCAAAAGGCATTTATCGTTTTCAGAGTTGGATACAAGCACTATGATGACCGGAGAAAGCTGAAACGAAACGTTCAATGAAGCTCAATCGCTGTATTTTATATTATTTACAAACTGATGATTTGTGAAAAAATATCCTTAATTTCTGAACTCTCAGCCCATACAAAAAAATTCTTTAGAAAATATAATTTAATACAAAATAATTGTACTATACTTCCACATTCCACTTTCATACTCCTTCAAATCCAGTTATCCAAATATGAATGGAAGGTTTAATTCCATGCAATTATTAGCGCAATAGGTTAGAGGAAAATGTGTTCGCTATTCAATTACCGTAGTGTACTGCACATGCTTACAGCTTGAGCATATCTTTTGAGAACCTGCCGTGTTTTTGGTCATTTTATGACCGCACTTGGAGCAAAATGCGAAATTCCGGATCCAGTGAAGCAATCCTGAACCCTTAAAAAATCAGAATTTAAAAAAATATTAGCATATTGTGCAATAAATTCAGATATTGGGCCTTGAACAATTTATTTCTCTTGCAATGATTTTAAATTTTCAGGCGGAACAAGATGATTATAATAATTCTTATTGACCTGCGAAACAACAGTCAGATCAACTTCGGAGAGCCCAAAAAACGCGATGCGCAGGTTCACAAATTTGCCACCACTGGCAGTTTCGACGTTCTCTGCCAGGGATTCCGGTTTGGACGGGATCAGGATGGCAGATTGAGCCGTCAGGTCAGAGGTCAAGTTCAAAAATGCAGAGTTTTGAATCACCGTTTCGGGGTTGTTATCGAAATGCGGTAGCAACTCTGAAAATAAGCAACAAATTGTGAAAAACAATGTTTACTCTTCGAAAATGAAACACGAATAAAGCAATTCGGAAGCAAAACTTTAAATATTTTTAACGCACTGTGACTGAAGGAAACAGTTGATGTGTGCGAACTCCTAGACGTCCACAATTATATTACCAGACAACTGCAAGTACCGTACACCATAGTTGAAGCGACCATCGATGCTTTCATTCACTGTTACAAGGGGGCTGCCTCTGTGGAATGCAACGAACGTCCCGCCACGCATTGCTTCCTGGCATTTGGAATTGCTCTCCTTGATGTCCTGGATGAGGCTTGCCTGCACCACACGTGTAGATTTACCGGAAGTGTGCCGCTGTCCAAATCCAATCAGCTGGGCAGACGTCGGTGCAACGAGTCCTTGCCTCAAGAATCGAGTCGCCGCCTCGCGAGCACATACCAGCACTGCCATGTTGGAATTCGGCTATTTCTATGTCGTAATGCAATATGTGGAGACCTTGGCGATATCGTTTTCTGCTCAGTGAACATGAGTATTGAATGATCGACAATTTCCGTAGCTGTTCAAATGATAACGATATATCACCAGTGCCATTTTATCGGGATTTGTCATGTCATTTACACAGGATTAACTGATCCGGAATGAAATCATGTGCATGAAAATTCGGGAATCCTTAATGTTGTGTTGACAGGGTTGTTCTGAAAAGATAGACTTTTTAAAACGCAACCATACCTGAATCCTAATCAGTTCATCCGGGGAGGAGGGCCAGGGTCTGAACGATAGAGTGTACAAGAACTAGAGTATGAGTTTCACTTGTTAACTGTTACGATTTTTAGGAACAAGTATAGATAAGCCGGTGTTCATAATCACGTTTGTTTGCTGGATGGCGTCATCTAGTGATGATTTCATGAAATTTTGTGGTTTTTGTGTGCAGATCGGCATCAAATAAGGTGAGAGAACGCCAAAATTTGTTTCAAGAAATTATCCTACAAGTAGATGTCTCTAGTGGGAGAACAACCTGTTACCCCCTAAAATTACAGGCCTAGGCATCTGCAATATCACTGAGATAAGGAATAACTAATATAGGGGGAAACCCAAGTCAATTAACTGTTCCTATTTATACAGATCCATTATGTGTGTTTCTACGGTTATAAATTCTCAATAATATCCAAGTGAAATGAAATTATCAAAGCGGTATTACAGGGCGTTTTGCCGCTCACATGTGGATGACGACTTTCCTCCCCCCCACACTTAACAAACGGCAATGCAACCTCGTTGTTGCGTGAATCAAACACTAGGTGGAGTCACTCGCTGCGACACAACGAAACCCAACTTACGGCAATTTAAATGTTACCCCTTTTGAGCTTCCCAGTATAGCTTATGTGTCAACAGTGATTATCAGTGCGATATTACAGGGTAACTTGAAACTAAAAGGATCCTAATATTTCATATGCTGAAAAAACGTCATTGTCACATGTCGCTGAAGTCTGCTTAAATAATGCGCGACAGTTTTAATCTTATGCACAACTGGTTCATTGTGAAAAATAAATTAAAACAAAGCTATCCAGTGAGAAAGATTTGTTAGGACGTCTGTATGATATTAACCGGAAATGGTGAATTCGGGACAGCACCGAATGAAGAGTTCGCCACTCGATTAGTCTTATTCAGTGTTGTCCCGAATTTACCATTTCCGAAAGCTATCCAGATCTATTTTTTTATTTTTTATACATAAATATTAACTGAGAATATTTTGGATTGATTTAATAAAATTACTAGAGAAAAGCACGCATTAATTACTCATTATCTGTTAATAATGTGCCAATAAAACTTTAACTTTCAAAAATAAAATCATGTAAAATTAAACTCCTACCCGTTTCTCTGTAAAATCAACATTATATACAGTGTATACCCGTATTTTAAAAGCACAAATAAATTCGAGTCATATTAAAATTGAAATTGGACGCTTATTAAGATCAAATGGAAATTTAAAAGTCGGGTACGTAACGTCTCAAGGTGCAAGTAGAGGCACCAGCTGGAAAACTGGCTGACCTTCAACATAGCAATTAACGCGAC
The DNA here is from genome assembly GCA_034698785.1 of Mycogona germanica. NCBI lineage: Eukaryota > Metazoa > Arthropoda > Diplopoda > Chordeumatida > Chordeumatidae > Mycogona > Mycogona germanica. The sequence continues at coordinate 7,629 of JAQGBY010004181.1, read as the reverse complement.
TCTATTCAATTTGCACAAAGTGGGGTGCGGAAACTTAAGTGATGGGTCTCATCTTCCGTCTCAACTGCATGTTGTACACTACAGAATATAAATACTCGTATGCAGCGTTTCTATTTGGAAACATTACACACTATTTTCGTACAGTTCCACTCAACATGTTTTCGAAATGTGTACAATACGATCACCGGAATTTTTTTGATTGGGATCGCTTCTCTATTTATTCTAAATGCATTATTAATAAAACTATTTTGAATTTGTTTAAAAATTACTTTGTATGCAAGGTGAACCTGAAACTATGGGCCCTTTATAATATTTGAATAAGTCGGCCAAAAATAGCCCGATTATTATGAAATTTAGTACAAAAGACGTGAACATATTTACCAAAATGATGGCTATTTCAAAAGATGTTCAAAATGACCGCCTCCAGCATTAACACATGCGTGTAGTCGGTGCGCCACTTTCCAATTGTTGCATCAAATGTCCGCTGGTCAAGCTCATTCCACGCCATCTGAATTTGCTCTCTCAGTTCATCCACATATTTAATCTTTCTGTAGACCTTCTCTAGTAGAACACCCCAAATCCCATAGTCCACGGGATTCAGATCTGGGCTGTTTGGTGGCCACAAATCAGGTTCGATAATTTCAGGCGTCCCCTGAGTGAGCAGCGCAATGGTATCCTTCGCACCATATATGGGCGTCATCATGATGAAAATGAAGAACTCTGATATTTCTTTCATGTCAAGAAGAAGGGATTAACAGTTCTGTTCGGCAGTTGATCTTTGTACCTGGTTCAACAAAATGAAGCGAAGTGTGACCCAGAGATGAATCGCCAACGCCAATTTGCAGAATGTTGGCTTTGCTCGCAGCAACCGATTAGCAGAAATATTCTTTTTCTTGTGTCACGCGAGGCCTACACCCGATCATTCTGACTATTGGTCGACCGACAAATAAAACCGATAAAAAGCACGAAACAAAACTTCAAAAATATGAAAAAATTCTGCTCCGGGGAACGACTCTCGGTGCAAAGGTTTTTTGACCGCGTTTTTACGTATTTTATAGCATATTTTTTGCATAATGACTGACATTAAAAAAACATGAAGTAAGCTGCAGCTACACCATCAACCCTCCAAACAGTAACCAAATAAGAACTCTGGACATATAAAAGAAAAAAAACTACTCGTTCTTTATTTACACATACATTTCAAATGGGCACTTTAAATGGGCCTATGCGTCTCCTATTAGGAGCAGTAAAGTCAACATGTTCGCATTTATTCATAGATGACCGACGTCTTTTTATCAAAAAAAGATCATTTGTCTTCGGGCAAATATTTTAAAACACATATGGGGGTTTCAAGTCATAAAACCCTATCTTGTTCCAAAGCCTTCGATTCGATCGGATTAATCATTTGTAAAAATAGGTATCCCTACATATTTTTTTCGCGATAGAGCGTGGGGGAGGTCCACCAAGTTTTATAAAATTTCCTTGGAATGTTTGTATCCGGAGTCGGTTTCGTTTCGTAGTTCCTCATAGTGGCCACCAGTGGGTGGGTCGGGGGCGTGGAGAGCTTCCGATTTCCAGCCGTCTGTGCCATGGCTACCACCGTTGCTCTCTGGAGCGTTCGTGATCTGCATTTAATAAGAGAACGTGTTGTCCAGTGAAAAAATTCTTCATTGGTGTTATGTATTTTTAAATTATGACAACTATCATAACATTTATGTCAACAACATAGTTTAATTAGATTAGGTCACACTAATTGATAATTACCATATATTTCAGTTCATCTAAAACTAATGGACCGTACACCCTGTGTACACAAGTATGCGAGTGTAAATGGAAGATCCTCCTAAGTTCATAAAATTATTCCGTCTAGCACAACGAGCACATTGGTTTAGAATCTGTGTCGGAATTTTCTTTTCTCTTGGAAAATCATGCACTTACCACTCGCGTGATTTCATGAAGAAATAACTTAATGAATTAAATGCAGAACAATGGAGGCAATTGATAATTTCATCTTTTCTTTGGGAAAGGTAAATTCACAAAGTTACAAGACTTCACAACGAGCTACGTTTACCACTGGCAGATAGATGCGCGAGGTCCCTAGATGGCGACGGGCACAGACTACTTCCTCTTCCGTTCCACTGAGCGTGGCGAGAGACATTGACAAGGCGAAATGTCCAAGTCAAAAAGGGCGCATCACAAAAGAGCGCAGATAAAAACGAGAGCAATGAAAAAATAGCGCTCGCATGAGCGTAAAACAAATATGTCTCATTCTTTTTAATAATATGAAAAACACAATTTATAGCTTTGATAAGTAATAGGGTAAAGTAAAAAAATACAATTTCTGCCGTTGCAAAATAATTGACCTGGACCCCACCCATAGACAAATATTAAAAGACAATTTAACGTTCAAATATACCTTTAAATAGAAATTTTGTTTTAATCATGGCGATTGCAATTTTTAATTCGAGCTCTTCAACCTGGCGCTATTCTTTTTGTGATCATTTTTGCACGCACTTGCTGGCGTATCGCAGTTGTCGTCGATCGTGGTTGTCATATAACGATTAATTTCGGTCATTACTACAAACATTACAAGAAAAAAGCAGTGGGGTTATACCTGAACAGTGTCCGATGTTCCATCCTTCATGTAGCTCGGATTTTCGAATGATACTCCGCCTGAAGTTTTTCGAGTGTGACGTCTGACAAAAGTGAGCATATAATTACAATGAGCTCTTCCTGTTCCGTGTGAAGATTGATGGTCTTCGATAACAATGGACGTATATTAATCGTAAATACCTGTAATGAACGTAAGCCAGACCAGCAACCATTCCAAGAACCAATAGAGCAAAAACTAAGCCCACGGCAAGTCCAGCTTGCTCTCCACTGGAATCTGAACAGTTGAATAAAGAAAACAGTATTAGCACGACAGATTATATTCTAACGTCTCACCTTAAACATGCTATTGGGTTCGGAATGCGATCGTACACTTGGAAAATAAGTCAATAGATGCAATAAATATATATTTCAAAATTCTTACCGGAAATACTGTCAAGGCTGCTTACATGACCTGTTAACACGAGGAGATAAATGTTAAGTGAACGTAACTTGAAAGACTTTTCAAGTATTAGTATTATTTTGCGGAAGAATCAAACAAGCTAGAGTTTATGTTAATAAAATCACTGATGAATTTACCATTCATGATGATTCTCTCCGGACTAGAAGGCGAACTGCTGCCTCTGCGATTCACAGCTTTCACCGTTAGCTCATAGATTGCGTCCTGGATCATGTCCGTGATTGTCAGACCGGTGTCGTGAGTTTCATTGTGGAACTAGAATATAACACAAGATTCAATTTTTATTCATGGGTACATTTTTTGAAGTACTCCATCTTTTCTTTTCTTCGAAAAGTTGATCTGTTTAATTAACGAGTCTCAGTCTTTTCCGCTTCAAACAAATGGTGTATTGAAATGGTGCCGAAAGTAATCGACCGTGAAACACACTTACCTTCATCATTCGATCCGGTGACGTTTTCTTCCAGGATACGCGATAGTAGTCCACCGTGTTAGGATTTTTCTGCGGTGGATCCCAGGTCACTCTGGCTTCGGTGTTGCTCATTTGACGGATTTGAATGTTTTGTGGCGGACCCGGCAGTAAATCTGGACCGAACAAAAACAACACAAAACAAAAAAACAGACCCCGGTATAAGTTTCAAGAGCCAGTAGCCAAAGTCATTTCCGCTACACCACGCAATCGTCACTGTTACTGTTACGCTCGTACAAACCTTTGCCTTCCTGAAAGCAAGATATGATTTGCTTGCTCCATACTAAAGTGCACATGGCCCCGTGATGAATTGCTTTGCCCTGACACCAACCGATGCAGCGCCTCGGTACACCCCATCCCAAACAACAGCGACGGTGATCACTGCCATCTGTCGACAGAGGAATAATTAAGAAACTTAAATTAATATTTTTATCTAAAATATTTTAACGCTGCTTGCAAGTTCAGCGTTGCAGCAAATTGCATTACAATCGATATGTTATCAACTCAATTGCTCACCCGCTGCACAGAACATCAATTTGTTGATCTCCGGAAGACACTTGCTACGTGTAAGAATAAGATCGATGTTGACGTCATAGTTGCACGCGTCCATGCACTCGGGCGCCACTCTCTGTGCAGCACAGCACTCTGAATAAGAAAAAACGCGGAATCAATGAACTGTCCCATGGCCATGTAATTACTAATTGAATATTTTGTAGAATAAAAATATGTCTCGGAAAATATACCTCGGACGCTGGTAGTCTCATAGGTTGGTATCGGCTGAACTCGCAAATTGGTTGACTTCGTCATCTCGCCCATCGCATTCTTCGCGCGACAGAAGTAGTCACCGCTGTCTTGCATTGTGACGTTCATCACGGATAAGTGCGTGGAAAAAGTACGTGAATTCTGGAAAAAGTACGTGAATTATTCGATTGTATTTTATATTTCGAAAATGCTGTCTTGAAATAATTGGTTTTCCGGAGTTCACAAGAATAAGTTGAAATTTGAATTGCTGAATGATTTTGAAATATTCAAGAATGAGTTGTACAAAGAACCTCGAGTAATTTAATTTTTATTGCAACATTTTGAGAAAAGGATTAATAACTTGACCGACCTCTTGAATAGTGTTGATGATATGCTTATCGTCTCCGGTAATTTCATCTCTTCCAACAGGATCCTTTGACCATACCAGATGTGGGTCAGGTTGAGCAGCCACCACACATGATAAGACCGCGGTGTGGCCAGCCATGGCGCTCACATTCTCCATTGGCAAAATCGATGGCTTGACTGCGACAGAAATGAAGAGCGGGCTCATCAATATTAAATTAAAACCAATATATAGCGCATAAATTACCACTAATTAATGCATATACGGACGAACATGCACTAACATAGTCATAGTTGCGAGAGTTCACACCATGCAATTAACTGCCTATTTCAGAATATTATAATCATCTATCGGCTATACGGTTAAAAATACATTTTGCCAAGAAATAAAATTGGAATAGTATTTTAACCTGCAAAGGAACGTACAATTTGACTACGAATTTAATATATAACGGCTAAAGAAAAACACAATAATGAAACCTCTTACAGCTAATCTGAATTTTTTTGGTGGCCTGCATTCCGACCCCGTAACCATTTTCGGCGTAGCACACCACAGTGTCCATCTCTCGTGACACGTTGGCGATGCTGGTGACCAGATGCATGGTGGTGGCCTGACCGTAGATGATGCCGTTGATAAACATGGAGACGGTCGGACGCGGGGTGCCCATCGCCGTGCACAGTACTGTGATGTTGGAGCCTTCTTCCGCCTGGTCGGACGGGTGAATGTGTGGAACCTTAAAAATGAGAAAATTCCACATTACATTGCATATTATTACATATAGAAACAGATTCCATTCTAGCATAACGGCTAAACATAATGGCGGATGTGACTACTCATTTCGTGTGCTCATATAATTGAAGATAAGAGCATTAGCCGGACGAAAGCACCAATCCATGAGAGTATTCGTATTTTCCTAACCTGGTCAGAGCGAATTTTTCTAAATTATTTTTTCCTATATTTATCTCAAGCAAGCTCCACAATCAAAATTTAAAAAATATCTCGTGGCTAAGTGTTTGTGTTATTAGTGATTGCTAGCGTATGAGGGGCAGCATAGACTTGATTGAGCTTATTTTTTAAACTGACCCATTTATCGAACTTTTATAACGCTACGCATTAAAAAAATATATTTGTGACCTTCAATAGTTCAAAGGAATTTTAAAGTTAATAATTTAAATAACCTATTTATTTTAATAACGCTGCAGAAGACATTTTATGACAGTTTGTGAATTGAGATGAGAAAAACGCCAACTGACATTGATTAATTTTTTGACAATGGGAAATATCTATTACATCAGTAAATTGACTTTAATTTTTAATGATTGGTGATTTGCTGTACATGAGCCATATTACCAATATGTCATTAGGAAAATTAACCAAATCCGCACAACCCGCGGTGGCGGTGAATTAAATTTCCAGCCAATCTCCTATTTCTCGATTCCGGGAGAGATTCGCCGGGCGATTATTTTATTTCGGGTAATTGATAGCCTACCTCCACGAACGCTGGATGGATGGCCAGTGTCCACGCGCTAATCGATTCTGCCGCCGGACTTTCGCCTTTATCGGTCAGCGCTGTCACATAAATTTCGTACTCGGTGTCGGAAAGGAGGTCATTCAACTGGACTCCTAGCGAGGTGGTCGTTAGCGAATTGGGGATCGTCTGGTTTTCGGTGCGATAATACAATCTGAAACATAGAGACATGTGCAATTAACATAACATGGAAAGGTTTAATTAAATTTGCACTATGTGAATGATGATGACATAAAATGGAAAGTTTAAATTAAATTTGCACTCTGTGCTGCAGTCAATCTGTATCATCAGTAAAACCAGCAAAATTAATAAAAATTAAAATTGTTGAGAACTTTTACACAGGTCGGAAACGACTTGACGGCACATAACACACACAAAATTGTTGAATTGAAAAAAATAATATTTTTCATTGGTCGTTTATAAAATGTGCCCGAAACAATTTCGTCTTGCATTGCAGGGTTTTGGCGATAAATTGATACCGTTATGCATAAGTGAAAGAGCACGGGACAGCTTATAGTAATCATCACTCGATTGTTATTGTTATGACATGATTTTTAATCAAAATACTCACTTGTATCGAAGGTGGTCCAGCGGATGCGTGAAAGCGGGCGGCAACCACATCACCGTCATGGAAGTAGCATTTTTCTCCCTCACCGACAACGCCTCCGGAGAGCTGGGCGTGCCTGAAGTGCCAGTGAAATTATTTGTGAATTAAAATTAGTCAAGACTTTGAAAAAAAAACATCTCAACTGAGACTAAATTTGACAATAAATCGATGAAAAATGAATGTAAACGCTAAATGAGACTAAATCGCAACTTAGAGCATGATTCCTAAAAAAAATTAATTTGGTTAAATACAATAATTGACTAACCTGATCGGCGGTCTCCTTCCGTTTCAATGGAGAGATTAAGGTGAACCAACGAAGAGGCGATGCTGGATCCGAACTCGTTAATCGACAACACGTAGAAGTCGTACATGGAATGTGTGTCCAGACCACTGACAACAGTGCTGGTAGAATTAACTCGAACAGACTACAACAATTTAGATTGTTAAAAAAATTGTTTTAACATTTTACAAAATAAAATATTCTATGTTTGTATATTTTATGTGACCAGAACAAGCGTAATGCCGTTATGTCTCTACCTGTGTACTGCTATCGTCTGAGGAGATCTCGTAGACCACTTCAAATGTGGTAACATTCGAATTTTTCTGCGGCTTCCATTCCAGGAAGACGGACGACGAATTAATATTGATGACTTGAAATTCGACCACTGGTGCTGGTAACAATCCGGTTCCTTCAAACAGTAAGCGATAACAACATTATTTCGGCTGATCAGTCGTGATCAGACCGGGTATGGTTTCCCGACGAATCTTCGGCGCGAAGAAAAATCTTCGCGCTGTGATTGGCTGATTTGGTGACGTCATCACTCAGCCAATCACAGGGCGACGAAGATTTTTC
>JAQGBY010004180.1:0-17247 GCA_034698785.1 Mycogona germanica | reverse complement strand
CGCCAGCAGTGACGTCTCACCACCGGCGACCCACACGGCCAGCCAGGGAACTCACCCCGGCCGAACGCTGCCTCACATGCTGGTTCGCTGCTATTGGCAACGGTTGATTCACAGTCCCAAAGCCATATTAGTGAACAGGAGTCTCGTAACAAATCGTGTCCAAATTTATCTCCATTTCACTAATGCGCTGTAAATTCTCCGGAGTCTCTTCAGCCCAGCGTGCATGCAGTGAGCTTCTTGTTGAATTTTCTGCTCAAGGTGGTGTGTCATTGAGCCATGGGTCGCGAATGGTTTGTAACTTGTCTGATTTATTTAGTTTAATTATTAACGGTGAATAGCAATAGCACTTCATCAAATGTTCTTGTTTCTAAATTTAATTTTCGACAATATCGCACTGAACTTTAACAGACATGCAGATATGTGTCGGCCCTCTCTGGGTTTTTTAACTTTGAAATTGTCCACGATATACAAGTGAATTAGGAAAATCTCAGAATTGGTGATGCTTACCTCCGTTTTATTTATTTTGATTTTCAATAAATATATTCGAAAATCAAGTGGCAAAATCGATCGACTCGCTGTTTCTTTAAACTTCTTTAAAATTTTAATAAATCAGGGTTCTCCGAGCGTGGGTTCACCTGTTGCACTTTGCAATAGGGCTACAATATGATTCAGCGGATGGGTGATGCCGATGTGATGACACCGTTCTAAATGGATTAATTAGTTAATTTTACCCGGCAATAGTTGCACGGCTGGACATTTGGTTCACCTTGGTCTATTCCGCATATGGTGATGTGGCTCACAAAATTGATTATGTCCTTATGATACTGTGAAAACAAAATTTGTTTCACGTTTGTTTCATGTTCGGAATTTGTTCTGCAATGAATAAATAGTGTAACATTTAGATTATATCTCTCCGAAGATACAGATACAGGAACATTAATTATTGACGGCAACTCTGACTAGTCAATTTTCCAACTGTGAACGCTTGTGCTGGAGCTAGGATATAAGTTAAGTGCAAGACTGGTGTGCGCTTAAGTGTTTCCAGCTGCTGGTACTACACGTATTAAATAGATATACAGTTTATGTTTTTGGAGTCAGCTGCGGACGAGCCGCCGCCACGCGTCCGTTTATACAGCCTGTATACGCCTTCGCGTCGTCCTTTAATGCCTTTCTATTGGGTACCAATTATCTTTTCTCAAATCGGGTCGGACGTCGTTGGCCATGGATATACACCTGTAGTATAATTTTGTTATTTTTACTGGCGCATTTCGGCAATTCCAATCAATCGTAATGCCGTCTTGCAATTTATTTTTCAGTTGCGTTTTTCTTACGTTTATTGGTATTGTCATCATTACAAAGATACCGCCGCTTTATGGCAGCTTCCATAGTCTACGCGGATTCAGAGGTGTCTTGTCATGTGCTCTATGGTTGCAGTTTTCACTGCATGAAAAGCTACGTGGAAGTTGTGTTCGACGCTGACTATCTTTAATTCAGTTTTCCCCATTATGTAATATCTGTGCAATTGAAAACTACTGCACATGTATGTGCGCAAGAATTACTTGATAACCGCATTATCTATTCGAGATAAATTCGTTCACACTCATGTTTGTCTTCTCCGTTTAAATTAACGTTCCATTTTCTATTTCCTATTTTTTTTAGGAGACTAGACGATTACATTTGGCTCTGCTCAGTACCTCATGCCCCAGCCTCAACGATATTGAGAAGGGCGCTTGGGATGACGAAAGTCCTGCACCGTCCAGTACACCCGGTAAGTCCTGACAAATTGTACACACTTGATGCTTCCCACGATTATTTTCAAACATACCTTCAATGATTATCGTATGATAGGTTTTGCGATTATTTATTCTGTAAAGTCTGCATTCACAAATTTTTATTTTGGTGTTAGGTGTGAAAAAAGGATAAATAATTGTTATGTGTATTTATTGCCTTAAAATACGAATATATGCGATTATATATTTTTTTACAATTGGCAGTGTTGCTTTAGATGTGGTCTCTACGCGAGAGCTACGATTCTCAAATCAAGTTTAATCTCTATTCGCAAAACAGCGACCGATTGGAGTAGCAATTCTCTTTTGTTACTGAAAGACTAGTTCTGACAGATTAAACATTTCCTGCCCGGGTTTTTATTCCGCGCCGATGGATCATCTGAATAGTATTTTATACGGCCGCGCGACCCCTAAAAGAAATTGAATTTGTCGGCTTACATCCAGAGCCTACTAGTGCAATGTTCTGGAACCGGGACTGGAATTTTTTCCCCCTCTTAACCCCATTCAGAGAAAGAGCACAAAGATTTACTCCGCGACACCGGTATGTATACGTCCATCACACAAGTGTGTTGGCAAAAACGAACAGCATGGACTCCACAAATCGAACAAAACTCTTTGTTGGGGAGAAACGATGTCTCCGTTTGTTCCGCCAAGATGGATATGGTTCTCGTTGGCACATCACTATACTAAGATCTACGCTATACTTCGGAGTCAGCCGCCGCCGAGCGTTGTTCTTTCGTGACATGACCTCAAATGTGTGTCGAATTTACGATTCATTCCGTCTTAATAAACAACTTTATAATCAGCAGATTGCTAAGGATAAAGTACCAGCCTGGATTCTGACTATGGAAACAATAGTGAACTAGGCTGATTGTAAACCACTATTTGCGTGGTCAAACGTAATTATTTTGTGGCCAAACTAAACACTAAAACAGAACACTTTTTCACCTACACAAATTCATCCTGTAGAATACCACCTGTAGACCATCATTTCCAATAACTTGGAGCTGGTGCAGGAAATTGTACTCTGCTTAAACCACAGTTTGCCGATGGCAGACGTATGTCCAAAAGTGTTCATGGGCGCAAGCCTTGAAATACTATATCACTAATATGAAAGTGCATTCAGAGAAATTCGCCGACTGGAAAATACATTTTTGCGCGACGCATCCGGTTTCATGCATTCGCAATATTTGCAGTCTCAGATTTTCATGAAATGAAGTGCGTTTTTCTTAATATTTTTTTTTATTGGACTACATATGCTCTTAAGCAAGTAAGATGAAATGGGTGATGGTGATTGTGGGTTGAGCCGGAGGCACACAGCACACTCCATCTTCTCGGAAAAGATAGAGTTGGCATTCAATTTTTTGTTAAATGCGGTTATATTAATTATGTTGTTGTAACCACCATTTCTTCTTGACATCCTGAGACCCGGTTCAAAACGGGTAGGATTGATTATTTTGTTATTCTCCAATGCTTTATGTAAACAAAATGGAAGTTGTGCGCGGCTCAGCACCGGACGAGAAAAGACGAACTCAATTTTTCATTGAATTTGGCGATAACTTTTCTTACAATAAGACAGTTGGCACATACCATACAGTAGGAAATTATAAATATTAATTTTCCACTGGAGATGTGGATGTGGTAAATTTGTTGGATGTGCATTATCATCGTCATTGTTGCGTTGACAATGACTTAGTGAGTTCGTTTTTTAAATACTAGTTTACTACTATTTATTTAAAAAATAAAATAAATACAATAATAGTCAACTATTATTTATTGTAAGAAGAGTTATCGCCAACTCTTGTTCGTCTGCACAACTTCAATTTTATTTTATGTCCTATTTCTATTTTGTTTATAGCATTTCGAAGGGCGTGCGCTTGTGTTTTAAATATTATTTTCAGATCAAGTGAAACGGATGAAAGCGAATATCACTAAATTTGATTTCCTTTCAAATTGCGTCTGCGTGTTTCTTTTTTGTTGCTATGGAGCAAAGAATTCGAGGACTGAATCGTTAATTTATTCCAGTTAGGGCGCTCAGCTATCACATATAGCGGTACATTTCCAACATAGAGCAGCATTCCAACTAACTAGTACTTTCTTTAGAGGTGGAGTAAGTCTGTTGATATTTTTAGAAAGCTAAATGTATCTTTCTCTCATTCTGGCCCACATTGCACTTGAATTTAATTTGTTTCTGCCTATGCAAAGAATGTTTTGAATTATTTCCTTATATGAATGGAACAAATCCTGCTTTTGAAACTTGCCTGCAAAGCACACACTCATATTGCTGTACGTGGGCTTGTTCAGAGAAATTATGGCTATGCTTGTCTTGGTTGAGATGCGCCTGTTTCTGCTTGCTACCTTCTCTGGGACATTTAGTGAAAGCCGATAAACTAGGCTACTAATATTTTGAGAGGTTTCACCGAATGGCCGTAATTTTTGACGTGTCGTTTTGTGCTGCACGATCCATTGCGCAAAAGAGAATTTGTGCTGATATCAAATAATAATCATTGTAGTTTAAGACTGCCTTTCGTAGTCTTCGAGTGTTTCCATCGACCAGTTTGGCAGCTGGCGACAATCGGCAGCAAATGTCGCACGCCTTGTAATATCACTAGATGGCGCTGTCATACTTTGATCCATTATACATGTACGAACGAGAGTTAACTTAATTTCTGCTGTAGCCATTCTCATTTGCAACGTTTCTCTTCTAATTTTTAACTTCATTATCAGTTTAACTATTTACAATGGGATTTGCATGTCTATTTCTCAAGCTGCTTGTTTCACCGGGCGCAGTTGATCGGAGCTCTTGCTTTCTCGTTCATTGTAGTGCAATCATTTTAGAAGCCCTACCTTTGCCTCCTGTTGAAATGTCTTCTTTCATTTATTTATAAACAAGACCAGTTCCCCAAGTATTCAGTGGAAATACGCAAATGCTATTAATAGTCGATCTTTTCCTTATTTTTATCTTTTCTATTCAAAGCATATTTAATGTGTGTGCTCGCATATTTGAAAGCTTGTGCGAGCGTAATACGAAATATTAGAGTCGAGCAATATTTTGATGCAATGATGCGAGAACTCCAACAGAATATATAGTTTTGAATTGACGAATAGTGTAAAAATAATAAAAAAAATTTTGAATTAGGTTTACTCTCTAAACTACTAGTAATCATTGCGTTATTAGAGGAGCTTACTGATATGTTAGAAAGTCCGGTTTATATACGACTCGTTATAGCACAGTTGGTTTGGCGACTGACTGTGGCTCGGCGGTCCCGGGTTCGATTGCTGGCTCGTGCTCTCGAAAATTTCGATCCCGGGGCACTGACCGTGCCCCTCGCATAGTGCCTAAACACCATGAGGGGTACGTAACACCTGTAGTGCGGTTGACTACCGTTGATTGCAAATGAAATGTCAGCTGGCGGTTATCTGATGAGTAAAACCAGTATTCATTGCTTTCGTAAACCATACCACATTCAAGAGCTACGGGAATTTTTTTATTTTTGAAAATTGTTGATAAATTGTTTGTGTTTTCGACAGGTGACTGCCCCGACAGGAGTGTAGCGGAGTCGGACGATACGACGAGCCCGTCTTCCGGTAGCATGAATGATCGCGCCACCGCTGACATGCGCAACAGCTCGCCGGGCCGCAGCCCCCCGGCGGTGGCCCCCCGGGGACACTCGCCCGTCTCGCCGCAGTCGTCCGTCAAAATCTACATCAATGACGTTACCGTCAGCTGCTCGCAGGACCATCTGGATGCGGTGGTCACCGCCAGTGGTGGCGCTACCGGTGGCTGCGACGCAGGCGCCTCTGGTGGCGGAAGCGGCAGCCACGTCTACCATGACGAATTCGATCCGTACGACGAGCCGGGCATGGAGGAAGGCGCCGTTGGCGGGGGGCTGGCCGCTGATGGCTCCCTCTGGCGGCGTCGTAGTTGGCTGGGGTTGGACCAGGACGACGGCGGAGGTGGCTCCCAGAAGGCCAAGATTAAGCGCAACTTGGCCAGGACACAGCGCAGGTAGAAATTTTCATTGTTTTTAAATTATATTTATTTATATATAGTTCTTGTTATATTAGCATTGTAATTACAGTGGATTTCTTCGCATTAGTCTGTTTACCACTGAAATATGTACAACTCGTCGTAGCGCAGTTAGTTTAGCGACTAACTGGTTCGGCGGTCCCGGGTTCGATTCCCGGCGCGGGCTCTCGATTATTCGATCCCAGGGTACTCGCGAAAATGTGCCCCTCACATAGTGCCTAAACACCAAGAGGGGTACAGAATCTCCTGTTGTGATATACACTTCACCGAGAGGGGTACAGAAACTTCTGTGAATTAAAAAAATACATCATTTGCACGATTCAGACATATTCGATATATTTGATTCGGCATCAAGATCTTTGAGAATCGTGCGCGTCTTTATTGAACGTTCTCGTTATCGTTCCAAACCATAAAGAAATGTGTACGTTTACATCCAAGTGGCAGAATAGATGCATCGTTTATTTTATTCGATGCATACTGTACTTGTTCGTGTGAATATACGAAAAGGGTTTCTTCAGTGCTATCAGTGTCGTGCGAGGGAAAATGGGATCCTAGATAGTATTCGTTTTGTTTCTGCATTCTTGGTAAGATCCGCGATCAGCCATATGACTGTTCCTCGTTTAATTTAGCAATTACATGTACATGGCAACTAGGTACGGGGATTTTTATCTTGTGCCCGGACTCCGTAAGGCAGACCATCAATATACTGTTCATGCAAAAATGCCATGGCTGATGTAGCGTTGCAAGCGAGGGAATGGTATAACATCAACCGCGGTGAGCACTTCGTTCGTATCTTTATTTTTCCTCTATTCACTGGCGACCCTTGTACAAGTCTATCCGATCCTTCTCGGAGCTCTTAGCGATTTTTAATGAAAATCGTCTGGTGTATCCACTAGAGGCGAATGGTGGGTCTCACATAAGCAGGCGCAAAGTAGCTCTCTACCTGTATGTGGGTACCCCCGCTCCAGAGTCAAGGGCACATTAAACTATGCTGCGTCTGATGTCCAGTGTGAAAGCGTCAAAAGAAAACCATTTTTGCCTGTTGAGCAAACCTAGAATCTCAAAGTTCAGTTTAACATATAAACTCATCTTGAAAATATAGACAAAATCAACATGCTGCCGACCAACTAAGGAAATTTAATGCACAACAATGTGTTCTGCCCAGTCGAATTTTGAGAAATCTGTCCACTATTAATCATTTTTATAGCCGCCTAATTCGTATTATCTTTTCTTTGCTTGAACCCTATCCAACGGTCCAACCCTATTTTTTAACGTAAGAAATTCTTATTTTGACAGTCGTTCTCTTTTACCCGTCTGAATTGCAACCACTTTGCCCGGACCGTGTACTTGTTTTCACACCCATGAAAAGATGCTACGATTTCTGCTCGATCGGGGTTGCTCGTTCGCCATGGTGAGAGGACTCTCTCAGCTCTCGAAAATTCGACCGAGCGGAATCATCCTGTCATCGAACGTACGCGCATGATGCGTTCCACCCGGCCTGCAAATGAAACGGCAATTACGCTGATTGGGTTGACGTGCGGGTTTTCTGTGCGCCCATGTGGCGCCCCCCTGGATTATGACCATATTCCCTCATCCACCCCTGCAGCCTCAATGTCTCTTCTTTTGTGCGTGACTGGGACAGGAAAATTGTGATTGTTTTGCCAATTTTTAAACTACCACTGAGCGATGCAATATTTGTATGACGTGCACGTATGCTCGTAATTAACTTTCTGGTAATTTGAGGGGTTAAAGCATCCCGGAGACGCCTGTAACGGGACAATATGTGTGTCTGTAGTCAATAATTTTTTTCACTTAAAAATAAGGAAATTGGCGAAAGCCATTTGTTGTCATTGTCAAAAGCCATTGAGTGCGATCGAGGTTGAGTGATAAATTTCACTTAAATTTTACTTTTTTGATTGTATAATTTTTACGAATCATTGCTCCCTTGCGTTATTTCCTCTGAAATAACTGTGTCGTTGCTGATTCACTGGTCTCAAGAGAATAAAATCTACCTCCTTGCGGGAGATGAGTACATACGTATGGGTGACACCAGCATCATCAGCGAGCTACTCCATCCGTGAGTTCCCTAACTAATTGAGCAGAAGATTTCGAGGTATTGTGTGTGTACGTTTATAGTCGTCATCATTATAATCATCGTCTAAGTTGCCCACGGCATTTCTGTGGTATATGAAGCTGTTTTGCGATATTCTCGTGAGACCTATCGTTATTCATTGAAGACTAAGAAACCGTTTACACTTCTAATATCGATGATCTTGAGGATTGAATAGGATTTGTGTCCTTGGACCGAACACAAACGACGCGATTTAGGAGATATAAAAATGTCGAGGTCTCTGATTAATGATAAAACTGTTTAACCAAAAGTAGTTTATTTAAAAATAAAAACAAGCGTAACCAACGTTTCTTAGAATTTTAATTACATTAAAATTGTATATTTATATCTTTCTCTGCGAAATATTTTTCTATTTCAGGTGACTATTATAATTTTGTTTGGCTGGTGCTTCTGTCTTCTGAGTGAAATGTGCATGTCCTAACATTTATTTCTAGCTGAATGATAAGGATTAGTTTATTTTTGTCAGATGATTGTGCAGGTAATCCAGTCAGTTTGCTTCTGAAACACGAACGCAGCATTAACTTCGCCTTTTCTTATTTATTGATTAACTTTCTCGATCCCCAGCATTAAGGATGTTTTTTTCCTTGTCACAGCGGAATATTGCTTCGATCTAGGAGCTAAATCCCTGGATAGATGAACATTTTGGTCCACTGTTTTCTCCCACTAACCGTTCCATGCACTCTCTTCGTTCGCCTTACTTTCATCGACGACCACCAACACCACCACTACCAGTCGACTCCCATTCCCTATCTACAACAATATTGGCTGTCATATTTTGTCGGCATCTCTTGCTTTTGTTCGCACCATAATAGACTTGCTTGCACAACAGCGGCTATATTGAGACGCGTTGCTATTGTTTATATTCCGTGTAGTCTGTTGCCCGTAGGCCCAGAGTGGCATTTTTTTTATTGGGCTTTGACGAACGAGCGACTAGTCCACCTCAAGGAGACCATCATGTCATGAAGTCATTCTTTCCGGCCAGTACACAATCAATGAGAGAGTTTTGTCAAGGTTTTTGGGCCACAACTTGATTGGGTGCCAATCAATTGAAATTGAAAAAGTCAAACTCTATTTTAAATATTTATTTGAATACCGGTGCTAGGGCTAGAGATTTATTTCTCAATACTATTTCGTAATATAATATAATGAATTAAACTTAATACATGTCTCTACATTTGGCATCTAGCGATTAACTTTGTTTCATACATATTGGAAATTTCTACCCCGGTGTTCGTCGATTCATGCGGGTTAAGTTGAATTTTTTTACACCCTGGTATTTGGTACGATTGAAAAATGTATTGAATTTGAGCATATGGAGCATGCAATTAGTAAGTTGAATTGGTCCCAATTGCAGGCGTCTTTAAAATTAAGATCCATAATCACTGAAATAATGATACGTGACAGTGACACCTTTTCCTACAAAAAATATACATAAAATATGAAATGGTATATACATGTATGTGTCATTTTCGCCATAATTACTTCATTAATTATTTTCTTCCCCGCATCAAAGAGACACAGCAATATGCTCACATTCTCACGGGCTATGCATGCCACCTGCGTTTGGATAAGAAAAAACCAGAACATTCTTAGAGATTGAATGGAATTTATTTTTGGGTGCCGCCGCCTTGTAAGATAATCTTAAAGGAGAGCTATATAAGTGATACGATGAACACCATCCTCCTAAATCTGAAAGACCTACCGACGTTGTTAAGCCCTCTAGCACTGCAGTTTGTGAAATCTTCTTACACACTATTCATTTTCGACTCTTCAGAGTTGATGACGTTAGAAAATAGTCGGTGCCACATGTGTTGCGGGTGCAGCGAATACACTTGCAGAACTAGAGTGAGCCATGCATAAAAGATTTGATTTTCTTGAAGACCACTTTGCGTGAGCTTGACAACATATGTATACATAGGTGGCATATACAGTATATCATCCATTTATAGTACCGTCTCCTGTGACCCCTGGTTACTAGGAAATTGATCTCTCAGTTTGCGTCCATGAAAACAGTAGTAGCGACACCCGCTACTCCTTTATTACGTAATGCGGCAAGTATTGCTAGCTGAAGTTCAGGGATTATGAAATTCAACAGATTGAGCGCCCATCTTTGATCAAATATGAGACCAGATCGTCCTTTCCGCTTCCCTTGTCCGAATTCTTTCATTTCGTCTACGTTACTTGAAAAGTGACCCGTTTCGTCGTGATGGTCTCAGGAGGGACTGCCTGTGCACATTTCGCACAAAAACGCGTACCGTATAATTTTATCATTGAGCATTGGCAAAACCTCGAGCACAAGCAACCCCCGGATTGCATGCTGCGTGCGATGCTCGCGCGCACACACACACACACACACTCACACACGCAAGAGTAGCTAGCTATTGGTTGCCGTAGCAACAAAAAATGAATTGTTTTCTTGAAACCGCTCCACAGCACCAGCAAACCGGGAAATCTTTGCAAGAAAAATAATTTTCGCCAAAAGTAAACGATAAATTAAAATTATCACGTTGGGATACAGTTGCAGAAAACTAATGCGGAACCCCAAATTATTTTGATGGCTGCAACCGAGTTTCCAGTTTGCTGATATCTTGGCTAGTGGTAACAAGTTGAAGTGCCACCTTTTGTGCGACTTGTGCAGGATCAATTTATCAATTATACTCAATGGTTCTAACTTAAATTTCATATCACGAATAGATCTGAATATGTTCTATTCTTTTCTGTATTATAATGCTCATGTTTGTTGGCCTTTTTGTGCTAAGAACTGTTTATTTCTTCATAGCACCATAACTTTAGGGTAAAATGTATCTTTCTCTCGCTACACATGTTCATAAATGTATTCGCACAAAAAATGATAGACGCAAATAAAAAGTGAGTAGGCCTGTATAGCATATTTTGTGTATTGTGCGCCTTAAATGATGTTCATCGTGCGAAATTGCAGAGCTTTATGAGTCTCTTCTATTTATATGAAACGGCTATGCTGGTCCATTTGTGTGAAAACATGCCAAGCTAGCGTGGACACCGACACCCAAATGCTTTCATGTGGTAAGATTTTACACGATAGCCGAAGGGTCATTTCACGGTTTGTTCCTCGGGTATGTCATTGAGATGGCTTCAAATCTTTGGCCTCGAAGAAAAGACACAAATATTTAAGAATAAAAATTGTGCTGCAGACTAAAGCTATCTAAGGGTCTTAATTGGGGATGGACACTTATTGGGAACCCCCAAGCGTTATCAACAAGCAAAAATGCTACAGTATTCAATCATCTTATCTTGCCAAAGCGAAATTCGGCATGGATATAATTACTCTTATGAATAGAGGCGTGTGTCAACTGACTGTAAATGGGACTTGAGTGCATCAGCAAACGTTGATTTACACTTTTTAGTTTTTTTTCTACAGAAAGTCTGCTAGTATCGGTTGATAGAAAATCGATTATTCGATCTGTTTCGTTCTATATTAGTTGTGTTGGTGGCGCATACTTACTTTCGAATCAGCGGTTTCACTAGACATTTTCTTCGCGAACTCAATTAGGCCCAAGCTCTGTTGTAAAAAGCATATGCAGCTAGCCGGGAACATTGCAAGTCATTCCTCTACCCGCCTAACTACCCCAGAGTTAGTTCTATAATTTGATATCGGCTAAATTGAAGCGAGATTGCGCCACCAGTCTATTTTTGAAAGCGATCGGGCATCGCGCGCCTTCTTTTAATAATGGCGAGCGAAACATCCGCCAGCCCACGTTTAATGTCTGGGACCCATTGGGGGTGGAGATAGTGACGTATATGGGTGCTCTCTCGCGCCCGTCTACCATAGACCTTTTTACGTACCGAGGATGCTGCGTGGCAGGTATTTCTGCTGCAGTGGATACGCGAGATGGGGGATCACTTTCAATTGCGTTTGTGAGAAACGACTGGTCCCGAAATAGACAGTCATCTTCGCCGCCAGGAGGGTTTGTTCGGTTTCCGTCGGAGGCGGTATTACAATGTATGTGCATATAGTGCGTGAGTCCTGAAATTCGGTCACCATGAATGTAGGAAATTTCAGGCTAGGC
The DNA here is from genome assembly GCA_034698785.1 of Mycogona germanica. NCBI lineage: Eukaryota > Metazoa > Arthropoda > Diplopoda > Chordeumatida > Chordeumatidae > Mycogona > Mycogona germanica. Next base: position 5,253 of record JAQGBY010004180.1, on the reverse strand, counting down.
GCATTTTGTGATACAGGTTTATTACATTAGATTAAAAAATGTTATTACCTTCTGCAATTTTTTCCTTGTGTATTTTCATTATGTTTTTGGTATGGCCCTATCAGTTTTCTCTCATAGCTTATGGATTTGTCCTAGCCAAGGGGTTTTCGGTTCATCCGAAGACAATTTTCCTTTCCCGAAAGCCAATTAAGTTGTTTCTATTTTTTGTTGTACGTTATGTGTGACTAGGTCTAACTAGGTGACTAGTCTATCAGGACTTAGCATGCAGTATTCAATCGGAAACATTTGAGAGCTTTTATCTACAGGGGTCACTAGAGGTCGGTAACGACTTGACGGCACCTAACACGTTGGACACATCACCTAAACGGATGTGTGAACAGTGTGCAGAATATCTTTGGTGCTTCAACAGCTTCACAACTTTCTACCAAACCGAGCAAGACCTTTCTACTAGCCCGTCATCCCCGCAATATTGGGCGAGGAAGAGTGACGAAATATGTCTGGTGCATTATACATGTAAAAGTAGTAATCACCGTTATTCGTGTGTGCCTACACACTGTACACGTACATAAGTATACGTGATACGCCACTAGAACGCGTCATGTACTCGCACTCGTGCGCGAACTTGTGTCGGCGTATCAGCGGAGTCGCGCGTTTAAAATTACATTTGCATCTCTAAACTACATAATTTCGTATACATTCACTCTACGCCGTCCGCCTATCCACGCCGGCGCGTCAGCCATCAGGGGCGACGACGGCGTTGGGGTTCTAGTTGACGATCACTTTGCGATGATCGCTGGTGACACCTCTTCCCGTTGTCATCTCAGCGTATAGTGCTGTCGTTCAATGACGCGCATAGCCCGATCATCTTACCGTGTGCTTTTCGAGTTGAGCGCCGCTTTCCACATTTGCTCGAGCACTCTTTCTTCTCCATATGCTGAAATACTTGTATTTTTCTTCGATTTATGAGGGAGACATGAAAATGGTTTTCATACTGTCAACCTTAATTATTATCAATTGTCTGCAAAGAATTTTCTCAAAATCCGAAAACAAAGAAGGTTGTGCTAAATGAAGCCTTTCGAGTGGTCGAGAGGTAGCGCGTTCGCCTCAAAAGTCCGTGATCGCGGTTTCGGTTCCGACCGACACCTTCGGAATTTTTCGGGCGATAGAAATTCCTTAACGCGCCTTTCAGAATAGAAGTAAAATCATGACGCGTACCTGTACGATATCGGGACGTTAAAGATCACTTTCCTAGGCAGCCTAGGTTAGGCAAAATTTCCGGGTCGCCTTCTGGGGGGAGGGGTTTGAGCGGTTAAATTAAGTGATAAACCCCTTAACCAATATTTTTTTTACGTGTTGTCATGTGTGTGTGTGCCTCAGGACAGTAGCTGAACATTCACTTTTTTTGTTTATACGTTTTTAATCAATTATACGAGTTTCGTACGTCAGTGTAGTGTGCCATTACTACTTGTTTCCACTGGGTTTGCTCTTAGGCTAAAATCATCCAGTGTACCGTAAAACTATAAATTACGATTCTAAAGTTGAGCTTCTACATAAATGCTTGACGTGGCATACATGTGTATTGATAATGATTCAACTTGTCCCAATTGTCGACCTAGCCATTGTTGGCAACATGCTCTGCTGCAACTGGCGCATGTTCAAATTGCGGCTTCCGTAATATGGGCACCTAATTACTCTGCGAGTTTGGCGATTCGCCGAGTGTCGTTAAGCCATGGTTTTGGGTAACGCGAACTGTAGACGAGACCGGTCATTTTTGTCAGTAAATCATGTGCCCTTTGCCCGTACTAATGACGTGCGCCGCAGATGACGTCATTGTGGTCTCCATATCATGAAATGTGCGGCGTTTATGTACAGTGTATACTCTGGATGCCGAGCAGGAGTGAATGCGGATGTTTATTACTTAGACTTAACTGGGGAGGCTACAGCAGTTTTGGGGGAAACGATGCCGATGGATGTGGTTTGGAATTTCAAATGTGTAATTCGGGCGCCGATAGCAGTTCATACGCGCAGAAATTGGTCCAGAGACCGATGTTACGGACACAAAGGTATCAAAATATGAAGATAAATACATTTGTTGTTTGTCCCAAATAAAATGACTGACCTAACTTGTAATGCTTAAATTACACAAAGAGTATATGTCTGATAGAATTGTAGTTTTTTTAATGAAGGAATTTTTTTTTTTTTTTTTTTTAAAGAGGGGGGCATACCCCGTCACCCCACCCCCTAATGAGGTGGGGGACTCCGACCACCCCCAAGCCTGGACAAATCCAGCGGCTATAAGGGCAATACTGTATACAGTATACTATGTGTACGGAGCTACTACATATATTGAATAGTAGGTGTCTATTTTCGAATCCGCATAATGAGAGAACCTGGATAATTTGTATAATGTTGTAATTTGCATTTACAATTTTACGGGCTCATCCAAAATCTACTCAACAACAGATCCGATCATCGCCACTCGTCAGCTCTATATTCATCGACTCTTTTGCATCGTTCAGGCTCTCCTTGCACTTATACGAATATATCAGCTGTAGTCAATCGCACTACAGGCGTTTTGTACCCCTCTTGGTGCTTAGGCATTATGCGAGGGGAATGTTCAGTATGTTGACATTTTTTTCGAGAGCCCGCGCCGGGATTGAATTTTGGGCAGCCTAGCCACAGACAGTCGCAATACCGACTGGGCTACGACGAGTCGAGACCGAGACGAGTATATAAACAACAACCATATTTATGTACCTGTCTGTGTGTCACTGGTTATTTCTGTCTGTTTCTATATTTGATAGATGGCGCTATATGCGTTTTGGCGCGAGTTGGAGAAAGCACGACGCTCTCTTAATAGCCCTAAAAAGCATTGACAGTGTAGTCACCATTTCACCATTCCATCCGCTTACATCGTACCTAGTACACGTTCTTGCTTATGATTCAGCGAACTTGTTCCATTAAAACCCCATTGGAGGCGGTCCAATGCCATGACCTGCGCCAGTCTTTACGAATCCTGTATGGATTTTTTCTTTATTTGCGGAACAACAAGTGCACCTGACCAGGGTGCAAACAATTGGAGGACGGCAGCGCGATTCCAGAACATGTCGTTTGACTGGTCACTTTAAATCTTGGCAAACACATTCTTAGATTGACCAAAGAATTGGAAATTTCCTCCCACTTTATACTACTCGATAAGATATGGTATAAATATGGAGGGGGGCTCATATTTGAATATCTGCCCTGGGTGAATGGAAAGTGGAATATGATTCAAAGTACCGCCAATGGATGCCGCCACCACATCGCCATGAAGCAGCTCTACGGAAGAAGGCGGTTTGACAGTGATTCATGTTAAGATCCTCTCAGAAAGACGTCATCTTTTGTGTTGGTTATATCGATTGCTTTCGGCGGGCCGATTCGCCTGCCCAACTCCACTCCGGCAGGTGGTTGTTGCTATGTGTGTGTGCCGCGGCACGATGACGCGTTACGCAACAAGTTAGGCAACCCACAGGAAGAGGCTTATCCGGTGGATAGGCAGATTGTTCCTAGGTAACGTCAATTTAGATGGAATGTCCTACTTTCCCGAATTTTTGTTTTGGTAGCAAAGTGAGTATTTTATTCTTTAATATATTCACGATATATATTCTTTGTATATGGCTACATTATTTTTATAGCGAGACTAACGTGGTGTGTCGCAATAGAAGCATGTTATCATCGTGGAATTAGGGTTTCACTCATGTCGAGACTATTTACTTCCATCCGTATTGCTCGAGTGTATATTTTGGGCTCATATTCTAATCAAGGAAATACCAATAAATAATAGATTCTCTCCTGGCAGCCACATTTCAGTATAAATATAGTTGAATGAAACTGAAAGGATATGAAAGAATCCAAAAATAAATTTCTTTTGGGATGGTCCATTTAATTAAAATGCCAATGTAGTTGATTTTGGCTGGAACTGAACTTATGTTTTAGAAATGACCAAAACTAGTCTAAGGTCAACCCCTATGTTCAGGTGGTCTCATACAGCCGTATCAACATCTGGCGTTTACACGTTAATGGGCGACGAGATCAGTTTTATAATACCGTGGCGTGATGTCATAGTAACGCGTTATTAAACTTTCTGATGTGGTGTCTGCGCTATTCACTACCATCGAATTAAATCAAAAACCGGAAATGGTGATTTCGGGACAGCACCGAATGAAAGACGAACTGAGTAGTTAAGTCGTTTTTGTAATAATACAATATTTTACTATTATTTAATTATAACTGGCGATATTATAGCTTATTATAGCTTCGAAAAGACCGGGAGTTGAACCACGGATCTTTGTACCGGCAATCCAAAGATCCGTGATTCAACTCCCGGTCTTTTCGAAACTCTGTATTTTTCGCAATTACCAGTTCTAATTAAATAATAGTAAAATATTATTATAAAAACGAGTTCGCCACTCGGTTCGTCGTCTCCATTCGGTGCTGTCCCGAAACCCTTCTCATTATAAAACAAAGACGATTTAATGAACTAAAAAACGGCTGTCCGACTTAAGAGAAAAATCAACTGCAAAATACGAGTTTCCTTGCTTGTTTCGGTATATTGTGTGATTGTAATGTGATCATAAATATACGAGCGTTTATATAGAATACAGACGCTTTTAACTTGCGTTGAACAAGCAATATGGGTCGTATCATCCACACACTAAAACTCGCTTTTGTGCCTCGTATCTTCCACGCACTGGCTGCCCCGTTTTCGGCCTATGGATGTTCCGTCAAATCTTGCTGTTTCTGCGCTTATAGGCGCTAATGATATTAACACGTTGTTGGCGATTAATTTGCGAACGGGTTGATTACATCGGTGTGCGCCTGTGGCGTGGTGGCAGCGACAAGCACCACCGGCTTTCGTGCGTACTCAATGCGTCACAGCGTTTGCGCGGAAAAATTTTCAACGTCGTCATCGTTTAGCTAACGCGATCTAGCTTTATGTGCTCTTTCGCTAAAAAAAAAAAGGCACCAGCTGTTGACACTAACGGTCGTTCCGTTGTCAGGTGCTTTAAAACTTATATATATAGGACAAGAATGAAACGCTGGAACATCTTTTTGAGATGTTGGTTTTACTGTGTATCCTTGCTTATTCATAACCTAACTACGATTGCGTAACTATTCGTTACTCTATGAAAATGTAATTTTTTTTTTTTAGTTTCCATCAACTGTAGTCAACCGCACTACAGGCTTACGTCCCCCTCATGGTGCTTGGGCACT
>JAQGBY010004179.1:0-17247 GCA_034698785.1 Mycogona germanica | reverse complement strand
ACATGGTGAGGATCCCAAATGGAACTGCAGTATTCGAGCGAAGGTCGGACCAAGGAAAAGTAGGCCACTGACTTAACAGTACTTGGACACCCCTTCAACACGTTTTGAATAAGTCTAAGCCAATCATTTGCCGCACCAATCATCTTTTGAATTTGGGGGTTCCAAGATAATTTTGGGGTCACCTGTAAACCCAGATACTTGTACTGTTGGACAACCAAGAGTACAAGTATCTGGGTTTATCGTGTGCCATCTGTTATAAAATCTCAGGATAGGTCTCGATTAATTCCGTGGCGGTAGTTCCGGTAATTTTCTGAGTGTCCATCGTTCGGGTTCAACTGTCCACCGCTCCACTGGCAAAACGAGTGAAATGGGTCCGTAATATGTTGAAGTGGCGTCTGTCTTCCCTTCCTTCATGCTCGTATATCGACGCACGAACTCGTCCACGTATACACACGTAGACAAAAGGGTCGTCTGTCATTAGCGCAGCGCCTGATGAATATGCATTTAATTGGGAATATGAAATTTCCTCATTACATGTGTGTGTGTGTGTGTGAGCGTGATCAACTGCGCACGCGCGTGATTCCTTGCTGGATGATGAGCTCCTCCATGTCTTGGAGAGAGAAAGAGCGGTGCCATCAGGTTGACTACCGCCATTTTGGTGCCAGTGAATGTACCAACGAAAATTGACACTTGCACCACCACCGACGAAAGAGGGAACGAATTTCTACTTTGCCGTATCGTCCGCGGCGGATAGGCCGACTCGGTGGGTGATTTGAGCTGAGGATGGTGCACTCTGCGGATCATCTGCCGAGCTGGACGCACGATGTCGGTTTCTTATGAATCAGCTTTCTGGCAAGGGCGTCGCATGTCGGCAGGTGTTCAGGATTCGAATCCCGGTTCGGGATGAATATTAAATAGAATTAATTAATGTTCAGTCGGTGAGGATGATACGTCGTTCGCAATACACCAACCGAATGAGACGTGTCCTGTCAATAGACAAATGGATGAACCAATCCGGATCGAATATCGGGCACGTCACTTCGTTGGGTCATGAAAGAGTTTGTGTCGTCTCTTTTTTAGATGCGAGATGACGTGAAAGTGACGTCATACATTCACCACGTTAACTCTGGATCTTACTTGAAGTCGTATAAATTCAAATAACATGTGGTTACAATTTCTGCCACTGGTGGCGTTGTCAAACAACCTACCCCGAATATTTATTAGATATCTTCCCCCCCCCCCCCAATCAACTGTAGTCAACCAACCGCACTACAGGCATTACATCCCCTCATGGTGCTTAGGCACTGTGCGAGGGGGAACGACCAGTACCCCGGGTTCGAAATTTTAGAGAGCCCGCACCGGGAATCGAACCCGGAACCGTCGCTAAACCAACTGGGCCACCTGACAGGATATTCCAAATTCCTTTGAAATAGTTTCAATGGAAAAACATGCATAGCTACTTCACAGAGATAACAGAATTGCTCGCTAGATGGCAGCTAAGTGAAGAGACAGAATTGTGATAAACTGATGCGCACGATCCCTTCAGGTACAGGTGTCTTCAGTCTTCAGACAAACGAAAGTCATTGTTCTATTCGGACTAATCCTGACTTAGAGAACTAGATTTTATTGGCAAGAAAATCAGTCAATATTTCCGCCACCATTTTCCATCATCATCTATTAAAGGCAGTTAAATGGCCATAATTGGCACGACGTCGCTGACCGTACTCTTCGACATCAAGTGACACCACAACCGACCAAGTGACAATGTCCGCATCCATCGTCATCTATGAACACACAATCGTCTAAGCGGACGTGATATGGGAAAAGCCTTGACAGTTACATGTTGGTGTGTGGCCATATACGATTGGGTCGACCAAAGGGAGGTATAGGGGGTGGTGGTGGTGGTGGCGGCGGCGGAGGGGGGATAGAACAATCGGATTATTCGCATCGAATATTAATGAGGCACAAAGAATGGGGCTGTCAGTTTTCTTTAATTAAAATATTAATTGCCCGATGGGATATTTTTCCACGATCTAAACTCGAGCCGCGATATCAGTGCTGGCGTTTGGCGAACCTCGGATCGATTTTATATTGGGTCGGTTGGACATCGAAGAACAATACTCTTTATATCGAACGACTCGTTGTATTGTCCTCTTAGTTGTGAGACTTGCGGTGCGATTGTCTCGGGTTCGATACCCGCTCTTTCGTCTATTCAATCCCGAAGTTCTATGTCGACCAAATGAATTGTGTAGTGGTCACAAAATAATTACTTTTGAAATTAATTTGACCTTTTACTCGATTTAATATAAAAAATAAAGACTTGAACATCTTTGGAAGATATGAACATCAATGAATAATAAGAAATATTTGGTAGGAACTTTACGGAAAAGTTCCATCTTTAGTCGCTCTGCTTTATCACCGGTTGGCGCACATTTCGTCATAGCACTGGCAGCGGTTTTCAATTAATTGTCAGAATTCAAATTTACATTCTTAAATTTCCGCACATCAGCTTCAGGTGGCAATTGTTATGGATTAATTAATTAATTTTTTATCACGAGTCAAGATTTGAACCCGCATTCTAAGAATGCAATATCACTAAAGAGCTGAGCGGCAATTACAGGTAATTAGCAAAAACACTATTAAAGTTTACTATTAATAAATATTAAAGCTCAGTTATCTTGACGTTGGAGAACTCTAAATAAAATATTTTAGAACACTGTTAATTCTTATTTTTAGAAATTCTTGAACTTACAAAACATTCCGATATCAGCACATGGTGTCCCATGAGTTCTAACACATTTCAACTTACAAAAATACCTAATTTGAATATTTCTTTTACGAATTTTCGGTAGTCAAAATTGGTAAGAAAATGAAAGTGTTTTCAGCTCTTCGAATGAGAATTAAACATGAATATGTCCGATCATAGAAATTAACAGCGGGACATTAATTTTAAAAGAACCAGCTAGATCTGGTGAAACCCCTAAATAAGTCGGGTAACACGACAACATTTATAAAGCCCTAACCACTCACAGCCTCTTAATAAACGTAGCCTTTTATTTTGAACTCGCGATCACTCAATGTCAACGAAGGCATTGACAAATCTGTCATTTAAGCCTGCCATTGATTGGAAAAATAGTTTCTTAACGACTTTTAAGCCTACACTCATTGAATATCTCAATTTTCTATTCAATACTTTTGGTCGCTAATCGTTTTTCCTAAACGCAACATCCTCGACTACGATAGTCGTCGTGTATTTTCTTGGGTTTAGTCTTTTGAGAAAACTCTATCGTCGGCGAACGAACGTTCTCCAGCGATCAATGTATCACTCCCTTTCATTAGTATTCACTCGTTGTGTGTTAAACAGTTTTCCCTGTTTTTTTTTTTCGAATTTTAATCCCACCCGGCCTATTTGGAAAGTCGCTTTAGACATTATATCTGGCATATAAGCTCTCTGGATCTTACGTAAAGAGAGAGAGAGAGAACGAACGGTTCAAGTTTTATTTCGAAGAAATTAATTAATGAGAGAAGAAGGTTTCGCGCGACGAAAGAAAATCTACATGTCATCCTTGATTTCGAAATGCGCGAAGGTTTCACATCCTATTGGGACCAGGGACGGGGGGAGACAAAACAATAGTTGCTCATTTAAAAGCAAAAGCTTTCCTCTAAGTAACAATTTCCATCAAAAGTTAACCCAATGCAAAACAACAAAGATAAGCAATTTGAGAATTTTGAAACCCGGAAGCTAATTTATTTCACAATTACAATTACAATATGTAGCCACAAGCAGCCCCGGATGGGACCTATGGCGGGGTCAAACGACCAGTTAAGGACAAAGGTGTGGTTGTCCTATCCTAACAAGCTCTTGACTTGAGACTCATTTAGGCTATTCCACTGTCGACACACTCTGGGGAAATAGGAGTTGAAGTACGAGTCACATCTACAATGCAGCTCCTGAACCATTCTAGTATGCCCCGCTCTTCTACACCTAGTAGGAGCCCGTCTCACAATTTCCCCAATTTCCACATTACAATCCCCCTTCAGAATACGAGGCAAAATTCCAATATTGATCGCTTTCCTACGATCCTCTAACGATTCCCATTCCAATATTGACAACATGTACGTCACACTATCCTCTCGACCAAATGTACCGCTAACAAATCTAGCAGCCCTTCTTTGGACCATCTCAATTTCACCCATGAACCCCTCCTGGTGAGGATCCCAAATGGAGCTACAGTATTCGAGCAAAGGTCTGACTAAAGAAAAGTAGGTCACTGACTTAACATTACTTGGACATACCTTCAAAACACTTTGGACAAACCTAAGCCTAGCATTCGCTGAACCAGTCATATTTTGTAATTGTAATTGGCCTATTTTCAGTGGAATTGTTTATTATAAAAAACAAGTTTGTATACTTAACCCTTTTTAAGTGTTTCGCAGAAAACAAGAAAATTCGAGATATCTCATATCTCAAACAGTTCTTGTGCATGAACTTCTGTAACATCAAAAACAAAAGAACGGCATAAGGCAGAGCAATGAAATTTACACTGGATGTATTGAAGTAAGTTTCTAGAACAACGCAACTTATTTTAGGTCTTTATGTTGTTCTCTTCACGAGATATTAATTTAATTAATGAAAGTATCCTTTTTGTGTTGGTTCCACCCTCTGATTGTAAAGCATGTGATGCGATCACATGGTGCATGGGAGGGGGAGGGGGTATATGGTATGCCCAGATACGTGACGTCACCTACCGTCATTTAGGGGGACTTAATGACGGGAGGTTTGAACAGCCTATTGGAATTTGATACTGACTACATAAAGATACCGAACAATCTATACATATTGTGATAGTTTTGAAACATGGACCAGTTGATTTGTGACTGCTTGTGATGATTGTGAACTTAAAAACCACGCTCCCACATAGTGATGCGCGATTGTAGTAAAACATTCAATAATTAAATATCGATAGTCTGTGACATTACCAATTTCGGGAGAAGCCGAAAATTGAATTAAAGATAGCGTCTTCCCACACTGCATGAAAGGCGAACAAAGAGTCTTAGGTGAATGAATATCCAGAGACGCGGGATTTTCTGGATTTCCATCCCCCACTATCCGTCGCAATCCTGACAACGTCAACTCGCATCAGTCTCAATTAATGCAATACTGATAATTGCTTACGCAGCCAAAAAAATAAGAAGTGCCGACAACCACTTAAGACAGTTCGGATTATGAGTCGGGCTTTGCCACTAAGACTTCCGCCCCGTTTTGTATGCACTTAAAAACTGGGGCCAATTACTCGACGATAGATTAATTCAATATAATTCATTCGCTCTTTCCCCCTAACCTCCTGAGATTCCCGTATACATGGGATACTGCTGCTGGGTCCTGGGGACACTCCTCTCCTGAACATGATCCCAGAATGGAAGGATGGCAGAATAAAGGTTCTGTGATCACAAATCAAGGCTTAGGAGTGTGCCCAAATTTTCGAACGTCTTACACTTGGAATTTTCCGTCCTCCGAATATGGGAGTGTATCCAAGAAACGAGTAGGATTTATTACCTCAGGTCTCAGGAAGAATTATAAAATTTGCTATACTTGAGTTTCAATGGGGCGATCTAATGTGAAAGCAACATAGTTGCCCCCTGAAAGTTGGTGAACACTGCAAGCTTATACACTGTGTACATCTACACTGATTACGTACACTGCTAAATGACGATGTCTATGATTTAGAAAAAGCCAAGAACGCTTGGAAAACCTTTTCCGAATATTGAATCGGTTAAATTCAAACGAAACTAAATTTTTTAGACTGTAACTATAGGATTTAATGATTTAAAAAACTTTAACTCGAGCCGGGATTGGAACACAAAATCACTTAGTTAAAACAACAATCGGATTTTCTATTTTGAATCGAATGAAAACCAGACAAGATGAAAATTAAATATTGCATGTTTTCAGTGTGCGCTTAATCCTTACTGCGCCACCATGCGGTAAAAGGTGGAAACGTTGTGAAATTCAATTGCGAAATCAACATTATAAATCTTGAGCGAGAACATTCTAAAATACATCGCCACATTGCAGTTTTCGTCGCTGCCTCTGACATGGAAACGGTAATTAAATTCAATGTACTACAAACGGTTCCCATTTTTTGCCGCACCCAAAATGCCGATTCACAAAAACGGAATAGCTTATTATCGAACAGCGAAATCGACCTTTGACTTGCACGTCTTTCTCCGACAATCGACAAAAAAAGTACTTTGTAAAAAAAAAGATTGCGCTCAGAAGCTATTTGTTAAATTACAGTTCTTACCTGTACTTTCGATACGTGTTTTTTTTGTTGTTGCTGCTAAAAGGTGTGTTGAGTACGAGAGAGAGAGTGAGGGGAAAATAATTCGTTATTTATTTATATCCTCTTAAAAAAAGCCGCACAACGCATGCACAATTTGCTCGGTGCACTTTGAAATGCGGATTTCCTTGACTTTCCGACATCGTGATGAAGAAGAAGCAGGTTAACATAGGAACGTTACATCTGCTTTGTTCTATGAGTGAATGTGAAAAACGTATTTTTTAATTTTACTAATTTTACAAGAGCAACAATTCCATTAAAAACATTACCTAGAACAACCCGGAACTCAAGCTTAAACATTTAATCGTTCCCAGAACTCCTAGCGGTGAATTGAGATTTGTTGAACTAAGCAAAAATTGAAACCAACCTAGTGAAGCAGAAAGCGTCACCTTAAGTTAAAGCTCAGCATTCAAATACATTTTTGGAAGCAGAATAGTAACACAAGACAGACCACAATTTGAGCACCCCTGATTCAGACACGCCCTTATGCCTCAATGCAGGACTCCTTTGTTAATTATTGACTAGCCAAGAAAAGAAACTGTTCCCAGAATCAGTCACGTAAGATGAACAAGACAGAGCGCAAAAAAAATATCCTTACAAATGCAAGTGTTGTTCCAATTTAATCAAATTGATTCTTCCAGGTTGATTCAAGAAAAACGAATCCCGATACTGAACTCAGCTAATATTTAGATTAGGTGTGCGGTACTGCTATGAAATAATTATGTTATCCACACGAAACAGTAACCTCCTAAGAACCTGCCTCGGTCATTTTATGAAATAGGTGGTGGACGGGTGCATTTATGTACTATGCTGCTCAATATGATGTAGAACTACAAATGGGTAGTGCGACATGAGCTGCCTGATTAGAACCTCCTGAGAACCTGTCATCGAGCCATGTACTAAACATATGATGCTGGTATGGGTTTAATACCATTATTCAAAAACTCAATCTGTACCTCTGTAAATCAATGTATTGCATTTTTTTATGATAATAGCTAAAATCAATTGTGGTGTGATGCTGGACTCAAACACAAAAACTGGCGACAAGCAAGACAAAATTTAAATGTTTGGAGAACAGCCAAGGAATTGAATTTGTCAACGATCTGTAATGATCACTTACGAAATACATCCATCAAAATAATCTGGGATCGAACATCTTTAAATATGTGAGATGCTGTGACAAAAATACTCAATAAAACAAAGTGATGGTGATGGATTATTATTATTATTTTTTTTTTAATTCACTGAAGTGATGGGTCACAACAGGAAGATTCTGTACCCATCTCAGAGCTTAGGCCCTATGTGAGGGGCACATTTTAACCAGTACCCCGGGCCAAAGCCCGCACCGGGAATCGAACCCGGGACCGCCGAACAACAGTCAGTCATAAACCAACTGCGCCACGACGGGTCGTATTATACATACACAATTTCATGGATGACTGCACCGAACCCTCGGATTTGGCATAAAAATTGTGTTTGAGTCAAGCATCACATAATAATCATAATATTATAATTATAATATCATAATAAGTTAATCCTAGCGTTTTCATATTTCAACAAATTAAATGTAGTAATAGATTTATTTTGTCTCTTGCAATGAGCAATGAGGAACTGCAGGACTGATTTTCTGATAGTCAAGTCACTGATAAATATCGGGCAATGTTATTACTACTTACATTTTAAATTGGGGACAAATTTGTTGAGTTAGGTAAATGTTAAGTTACGCAAATTCTGTACAATAAAAGTTTTGGTTTCGGTGGACAAACATTGTTGACAAATGATTAATGGATATATGAAATATCCAGGGGATGTTTAAGATAAAAGTTGGCAGAATATGTTAATAGTTGGCGAATATTTGTGACATATTCACCAACTATGAACAGATTCTGCCAACTGTCTATCTTTTTGGGCCGTTGGAGCTGAGGTTTGGTCATTTTTTACGTGTCACGTTTAAGTGAAAATATCCTTTAATATTTTAAATCAAATATATGGAACTTTAAAACGTGATTTTTCAATGTTGATTATCGATGAAAACAAAAGATAATATCGTGACATTTAATGTCACGATGTGACAGATGCAGACTGTTCATTTATTGCGTCTACTAAACAACTGAAATCTGATCAGGTAATCTAGTCATGTGACACGAACCGTTGTTGGCCGATGATCAAGTCAGAAAAAGTGTCCGCGTACAGGCTGAAGGGTCCGGTGAGGAGAAACACGTATAATACAAGACGAATACATTATGCAAATAAATACTGCCGGTGAGGCTTTTAATTTCTGCCGGCTTTGGCGCCACCAGCAAGACGGCCACCATTCCATATAATGAGATCAAGTACCCAGGCCGGGATAGACTCCTACTTAAAACTGGAAAGAACTTCCTTCGTCCCACCACCCTCAACCAGCGCCTCCCATTAGTGAGAAATGAAGTGAACGCATAGCGACAGTGAATTAATTCTATAATTACCATTGACTTACTCTTATCTTTTATCGCGAAGGTTTTATTTACAGGCAATGCCACCGCGCCACGCCACAAATAATCATTTCTAGAAACCACTTCTTAATTTAGGGCGGCTGGGCGGTTCTCGAAAAAATGCTGTGCCTGGTCAGAAAACATCAAGAACAGTTAGAACAGTCAAGTTAGATAGTCAAGAACAGATTGGAAAAATCGCATTCAAATTAAAAACTAGTGTTTAAGTTTGTCGTAAGTCAATAGGGGGCGGCGTCATCGCGAGTTCAATTCCCGGCCGAGACTTCTGGAATTTTTCGGACGAGAGAATTTCCTCAAGGGGGTCTTCTTTATTGAGAGTATCGAGTTACTGAGGAAGAAAAGAGGCCTCGAACGGACGTAGCGGGGTGAGTGGATCGGATCAAGCAGGTGCTACCCTCTGGTGGTGGACGAGCACACGTTGCTGCTGCCCCGTGTGATAAAGCAATCGTGCAATGCACGGGTGTATCAGGATCTGTTTTATTGAATAGGATGCCACCCCTGTTTACGGGATCTGACATTGTTCAAATCAAACCATTTTGATGGAATGGAATGGACCAAAACCAAACCCAATATTAGTTATTTCTCAGCAACGAGTTCATCGCCGCCAGGTTCACTGGTGTCGTAACAGTAGCGCGACACGAAACAATCGCTCTCTTGAGGTATGCACACGTACAATACGACCGTCTTGTCTTCTTAAGATGTATCAGTGATACGCTTCGCATCTACAGTGAAGTCGTCGTATATATTCGAGTCTCGCGGGTGCAGACATCAGTCAGTGGATATTGGCGAAGTTCGTCTTAAATTAGTTATTCAAACAGCACTTGTGTAACTAATAAATGAGTTAAAATTGACGTAAATGATAAATGAGCGGTTGACTCACTCCCATGCCGTGTCGGATGCCATTTCGATCGCCTAGGCTGGTGTGGATGAGCTTCCTTTTCGTTCCTGAAGTCACCCTCCACAATACCCTCCAAGGGTATCCTTATATATCATCTATTTATCTGCGGGGTGATAATTGGTCCTCAGTTTATATCCGTTTTTATTGTGACCCGGGAAATTTCAATCGTCGATTGGTTCAGTTAGCATTTGTAAAATTTATATCTTGAATTTGCAACATTTTCCAGTAATTATATTATATCAGAGGTGTCGTGTAGTGGTTAGCGCATCGGATTCCGGATCCGTAATCGTGGGTTCAATTCCCGTCAAGACCTTCTGAATTTCTCGTGCGATAGAAATTTCAGCATGCGCCTTCCTTCGGAATGGAAGTAAAGAAATGGGGGCCGTGTCTGTAAGATGGCAGGTACAAGTTAAAGATCCCTAGTTAGGCAGTAAACCGTAACTAGGAATAATTACCTGGTTACCACCTGGAGGAGAATTTGAGGGCGGATGAGAGATGTTCTGGGGGCCCATTTTGGACGCTATTTTCCTTAGTGGAGTTTATCTTCCTCAGTGGAGTTTATCTTCCTCAGTGGAGTTTATCTTCCTCAGTGGAATTTATCTTCCTCAGTGGAGTTTATCTTCCTCAGTGGAGTTTATCTTCCTCAGTGGAGTTTATCTTCCTCAGTGGAGATAACCTTCCTCAGTGGAGATAATCTTCCTCAGTGGAATTTATCTTCCTCAGTGGAGTTTATCTTCCTTTTACCTCTTTCATCCGATTATTTATGTTAAACTCCACTGAGGAAGATTGAGTCCAGAATGGGCCCCCTGTGTACACCTCATGGTGTCCACTGTTCAAGGGGGCACGTCCAGTACCACGGAATCGAAAAAATTTCGAGATCCCGCGCCGGGAATCGAACCTAGGACCGCCGAGCCACAGTCAGCCACAATTTAAAAATGTGTATTAAAGTTTGTAGCCGAAATAATGTTTCAGTCAAATTTCCCACCACAATTGGCTTATCATCGATCTCTGAGAACATTTCGGCAGCTCACCAACTGATTACCTGGAACCGTCAACACAGAGCACCAATAACGGTCAAGCGCAGAGTCCATACATTCTCATTCATTCGCCACTCGGCGTCGCGAGTGTCGCTCACGTCTCCCCACTCCGAACCGACGCTAAAACGACGCCATTGTAGTTTTCCCAATGAAACATGACCCGGGCCTTTTCGTCGGCGCAACGGGTTTACACACTTATTGGAGGGTGTGGGCGCGGCAGGAGTGAAGGGGGGAGTGCTGAAAAAAGTTAATTAAATTTCAAGAGTAAGGTTCGAACTTTCATCCAATTAATTGGGTAGCAGGCAGAAATTGTGTATGTGTTGCATCAGTATATATCTAGTCTTTTATAACGTACATATTATTTAAGGATTTGCTCATCGAAGTGCGTGGCTTAGTGAGACTTACGACGTGGGCGCTCTTAATTGATGGCAAGAATAGAATTGCCAGAATGGAAGAATGCGGCTTGGAGAAAAGTCTGAAAATAGAGACATCTCCATGAGGGGTGGGGTAAGGGGGGTGAGTCAAAAAGATAGCGTCGAGGCTGCCCAAGAATAGTCGAGACAGTTGCCGCTGCACCACCAAGTGGCGCTGCCATCCATGCCAATTGAAAGAGTGAAGCAGAACTACCGACTTTATCGTTTCATCAGCCGCAGATAATCTCCTGTAATTTGGCTAATCAGTATTGCGGCTGATGGAACGGGCGGTTGAAAGGTTAAAAAGTAATTGACGTTTGGTTTAAAACGCTGGTTTGGGGGTTCGAATCCCTGTCTGTTGATTATAAAATTAATACCCATCCTGGTTAGAATTTTAGATAGTGTGCTCCGTGTTTCGGAGTTGGACTCCCGAAATAGTCCGAAAAGTTCCATCTGCTACTTCGTATTCGCATTTTATAATTTCGAATCAACTTCTTAAGCCTCATTTCACGGCTTGCTTCGTCGAAACGTCATTTTGTTTTGATGAAACACCTGCGTGAGATTAAATCTCCAGCGCGGTCATTTGAAATATTTTACTATATAACTAAATATTTTACCTAATGCAAAACATAAAGCTCTCTGTATTTACATTAGGCCAATCTTAATTCAAATTTAGCTTCAAGAGTGTCCTCAATTTATTTCTATTTCTAAGGGACGTAACATAATTGTGCAAGATGTTATTTCCAATTAATTTTAAAGATGAAAGTTCACCTGCAAGTTGCGCGTGAAGTTATTCCTAGTTGGTATAGGAATCTGATTTTGGGTTGTTCATGAAGTTTCACTTGTCGCCGTAAGTGGTGTTTCATCAGCCGCGAGGGTCGAGCCATGACTGACACGTTCAGACGATGGCCACCAGAGGGCACCACATACTTTATCACCATTCACGAATTGGCACTCCTATCCCTAAACCCTGTGTTACAGTAGGGATCTAACCCTTACTATAGTATTCGTATATGATCCTATAGTTTTACTCTACGATTTAAAATAATATAGTAATCCCTACAGGAATTTCAATATGGTATATAACTAAATTGGCAATACAAAAATAATTAAATTTAATAAAAAATAACATTGAAAACAATCAAACAAACGTCATTTAATCGAAATATCACTGTTTTATTTGCATATGAAATATTCCAAATCGTTTTACGTACCACGTTGCATAAAAATTTAAAAGTCCATTCCATATGTGCCAAAGTTAAACGAAAGACATCAAGTCTTCCTCATTAGTCCTCCCCATTATTTTGATTTTGAAACAGGAAACCCATTCCATATCTGAGGTGTGCTTCAAAAATAGCGATAGGAAAAATATAAAAATTAAAAACTTCAACCACCAGTATTTGAACCCTAACCTCCATACCAACTTATTATCAACCCAAGACCTTAACCATTAAGACCTTAAACCTTAACAAGGTTAAAGTCTTGGTTATGGATAATAAGTGGGTATGGAGGTTTGGGTTGAAATCCTGGTGGTTGAAGTTTTTAATTTTTGTATTTTTCTTATCGCTATTTTTGAAGCACACCTCTTCCTGTTTCAAAATCAAAATTTTTTAAAATTTAAATCGTTGTGAAAAAAAGCATTTTAATATAATAAACCATATAGGAATTTCTATACGATTACTAGACAATTTCCTATATTGTAACTATAGCAAATTACTGTAGTAATTCCTACATTATATTTTTGTAAGGGAATCACTTCCAACGAGACCAGAAATGGCAGGGGAAGAAATTCCGAACTACCCTCGCCCTTTCTCGGTTTCCTTCTCTTCTTCACCACCCCAAGGCTGGCAAACCGCACCTTCGAATTACATTTGGCGTCTCCGTCGAGTCGCTCGCGAATAAAATGTATACAAATTGTTGGTAATATCTTTGCATTATAATCCTCGGAGCAAAAATATTAATGTGATAATCTCACGTCGCTTCTCTCTCTCTCTCTCAGTCTCTCTCTAGTGAGCTAGCTATCCTGACTCGTTCTCTTGAAGGATGGCCTCTTGCTATTTTATAATTGACGCGGGCTAAATCGTAGCTTGGCGCGTTTCTCTTTGCATCCTTCTGTCTTGCTCCGCGTTGACGCTCACGAAGCAGAATCGACTTGAGCGCCACCGTGCGGAGCGGTGGTTGGGCGCGTCGGATTACCAATATTGTCATGTCCTATGATTTATGATACTTGTTAAGGAGGTCCAGCAGCGTGTTCGCCCTAAGAGCCTCTCAGGAAGACGACACGGTAATTATGCCTAGCCCAGGCCTAGCCCTAGCCATGCCTAAGTAGGGATCTTTAACGTGTACCTGACATCGTACAGGCACGGGTCCCACGGCCTTACTTCCATTTTGAAGGAAGGCGTGTTTAGGAATTTCTCTCGTCCAAAAAATGACAGGTCCCAGTCGGGAATCGAACCTGGTCGAGAAAAATTCCTTGGTTTCGTAGGACCCGTGCCTGTACGATATCAGGTACACGTTAAAGATCCCTACCTTGGTCTGAACTAAACCTACAGTAGCTATGTGAAGTAGTGCTCCATCGGAAGCATTGAAAACTTTTAGGGTCACCAGAGATCGGGAACGACTTGACGGCACCTAACAACTTGAGTCTGTGGTCTAGGCTAGGCAGAATTACTAGGCCGCCCTCTGGGTAAGGATTTGTGGCGGAGATGTTGGTACTTTCTTGATTAAATAAGGAAAACTTGGGCGCCGCCAGAAGATGCAAATGTGAACCTCTTACACATTCACAGAAATAATCTTGATTAGTGGAACCTGAATTTCAAGTTTTATTTATTTTTTAATTCTACTTTGAAACATTTGATACACATTTGTTTCACCTCAGATCGAATGAGATTGTCAAATCTTGTAATGCTATAAAGGAGAATTTCTAGCTGACAAATATTTTTGTGAAATTTTTTTTTCTAAGTGCTGACCTTTCTTGGGCTGACAGTTTGAGAAATAGACAAGGACTCGAAACCTAAACAAACAGAATATTTTGATTTTAAAATATTTTCGAGGCAGTATCCAATAAATTTGGAGATACAGTGGGTAATTTAATTTCTTAGGAGCATACAGTGTATTTTATGTAAACACAAGAATGTTGCCCGGCTTTGACTGGGTTTACAGTAACCACAAATTAAAATTAATCGTTTAAATTTACCGGCTCATTTAAGTTTACACGAAAACACAAGATAAAAGCAAACGTAAAATAACAATTTAATTTATTTTAACGCAGAGCACTCGGCACTTTTCTCTCGAGCACTCGGCATTTGTACAATGTTTCTTACCTTTTGCCTCTTTCTATATAATATATATTTGATATTACGATTTTCGATTATAAATTGAGCACTTTTGACATTTTGAAATTTACGTGCACGCGATGACACACGATAGTTTAAATTTTTTGACTTTTAATCGTTTGACAATTGTTAGGTTAAATTGAAAAAGAATCATTAAAAAATATCTATTTGATTATTTTTTGGTTTTTAATATTGTTATTTTATTTTATTTTTAAATAGAAAATATTATTCCGGTAATAGTATGTGGTATGGTGTGCTTGGTTGGAACTGTTATCTGGTTTGCTTGGTTGGAGCTGTTATCTGGTTTACTTGGTTGTCTCGTGAAATCGACGACGTCATGCTTTTGATGTGGAGACGCCATTTTTTAAGTTTGAAGCGAAAGGGAGATTATCCAGAATTTGGTAACGCTTGTTTTATTATGTAATATTAAAAATTAAGATCTGAAATTCTTTAGCTAGCGAATTATGGTAATGTGTTAATGGTATGCAAAATTTTATGCTATTTTATTGAGCCGTTCGAGAGTTAGTCTCCGAACAGGCAAATCAGATTCTTAGTTTTGTAGTATAGGATTTTTTCCTGTTAACCAGAGTCCAAACTATAACTTACGAAGTCCATTAGAATAGGGATGAAGGTCTAGATCACAAGAGTTATATTCGTCCTATGGGCCATGTACCCGCAATTGTCATCCGTACCTTCTAAACTGAATCTGATTAGCTGCTGCTTCTTGATGACGGACCAGATGCGTTCAAACGCCCCACCCCCACCCGCTTCCCCGTAGGCTTGCATTCACCTCGGTCTTAATTCTCCCAGTATTCGCATAATTAACGGACGCGTCATGAAATTTGACTAGCAAACATGGATGGATATATCGCTGTTGGTTCGCGAATGTTTATTTAGGTACCCGTACTCCACACACACACTCAGCAAAGGCAAAGTCAGGGATAGGGAAATTCGGAAAATTCGCCGAAATTGAGAACCCCATTTTCATGTCTAACATTTGATCCCAATATAACGTATTGTAATTCAGTAGCAGGATTATGGCATCTGTTTCTGACAGTTAGTGACGCGATATAGTGAGGTTCCATAGAAACATCAGGTTTCTTGCAATTTTAAGCCTGTCACAAGGATCACTGGTTCAATTCCCAGTCGACAACTCTGGAATTTTTCAAGCGTGAGAAATCCTCACATACGTAAGAACCAAGCAGGTGCTGACGTCACTGGCGCGGGCGAGAGTCACTGACGTCACACCTATGGCGATTAAAGAAATGTCGAACCGCCGTAGTTAAGGTGCTGCCCTCTGGTTACGGGAGAGCATGTTGTGAGGCAATCACGCAATGCACAAGTCAGACTCTCCTTTATTATAACGGGTCAGCCTCGGTCAATTTGAATTGCCTTCCCAAAAATACAAACAGAAAAATAGCCAACATATCTTCTAGTTATTATTCATTGTGTAACTGGTGTTGTTTAAATTAGCTGAACGAGTAAATATTATGACACGAAATTGGTCTGCTTTCCATGAAATTATAATTCAAAGACAAATCAACATCAGAACAAAAAATAATAAGATAAACAAAGCTCCCCCCTAAAGCGTTATAATTAATATCTTCATCAGATAATGCAACTGGATTGCACACAATGGAAACAAACCGTCGAACAAATTCAACAAACAAACATTTACAACAAAGATAATTTAAATGTATCTTATTTATTCAGGAAGTAAGCTAATGCTCTCTTAAGATAAATTCTTAGATTTGGGATTAACCGATTGACAACACAATTTCAATTGCAAATCCATTTACTACGTATCATCCGCGGATGATAAGTCGGTCTAGGGGAATAAAACACGATGCGAGGCGTGCGGTTAATCGACCGAAACTGAGTATCCCATTCAGAATCACCTGTGACACATCCTGAACAGTCCAAACAGATACTCAGATTCTGAGTTCGAATCCCTGTGTGGGTTTGATTTGAGATTCGGATCCGAAAATAGGACGACACTCGTCAATTCCGAGCCCACATGACGACAACATATCTCGTCTTCACCCCCTTCCTTTCTTGAGTTCGATACCAGACCTAGTGTAGGCACACAACAGGATTCAGAATGTCGTATACCTTTCTTTGAATGATAAGGATGTGTAGCTATTCATGAGTGAAAAGACGTCTCTGGATTTTCTTGCCAATGGCGTGTGAGCTAGTACATGAATAACGCCGATTTCTTAATGTCGTAGCCGCTGGGCTGACGCTCGTCAAGTGCTCTCAAGTTTTGCCCCCGCTGTCACCTTCTCTGTCGCTGACGAGTGATGACAGCACCTGCGGCCAGACATGTTGTCGAGGGGGTGTTTGAAGGGAGGGGGGCGGATGGTCTTCTTCCTCACGTTTTGAGACGTCTTTACAGAGAGAAATGAACGGCGAGGTGGAGAGTGGCAGAGAATGTCTGTAGTTTGAGGTATGGAGATCGTTTGGTGGGTTAGTGGTTAGGAAATGTGATCTTTAGTGGGACCGGATTTTTAAGCTTTTTGTTTTCAAAGTCCCGTTTCTTGCATTTTGTTCGATCCCAGATACAAAAGATGACTGGTTCAGCGAATGCTAGGCTTAGGTTTGTCCAAAGTGTTTTGAAGGGATGTCCAAGGAACGTTAAGTCAGTTGCCTACTTTTCCTTGGTCAGACCTTTGCTCGAATACTGTAGCTCCATTTGGGATCCTCACCAGGTGGGGCTCATAGGTGAAATTGAAAT
>JAQGBY010004178.1:0-17249 GCA_034698785.1 Mycogona germanica | reverse complement strand
AAGCCCGCGCCGGGAATCGAACCCGGGACCGCCGAACCGCAGTCCGTCATAAACCAACTGCGCCACGACGGGTCGAATTTTGAAAAAATATTTGGTAGATGAAATTTTAAATCGTTCTCACCTGTGTTTGATGAATATGAAGCAGGTCAACATGAGAATGGCGAACAGTCCAAATCCCACAATGTTGACCACCACGATCGCCACTTCACAATCCACGTCTAGAAGCTGTCGAATCGATTCTAAAGCGCACTGACTTGGTTCTGCCAAACAATAATTACACAATATGTAAAAAGGATCTCGTTATTTGATCCTAAGCCGAGTACAACCATATATTTCATATTTGTGATACCTATTGTAAATAAATGTCGAACAAATTGACCAACGAATAATTACACATATTATTGCTCGAATGTTAAGTCAACAAAAATGTCAAAATAATAGGAATAGGATGTCTGGATTATGTCAAATAAAATGCCTTTTTATATATCAAATACGTCGTTGAAATATTATTTTTCGAATCGATTCGAACCGTGTGAACTCGAAAGCTGGTCATAATAATAGTTAACTGGGGCTGACCTTCACGGCCGTCGCCCGGCACTTTCTTGCCGGGTGTGAACCACATGATGACGGATTCGTTCAGCTGCAAGATGCCGTCGCCCTGAGGCTTGGGCAGGAAGCGGCCAACGTGCCGGGTCTTGCCGTCCACCCACTGCAGGATGTAAATGACGGACACCCGGCTGGGTCCCACGAATTGGATGTTGCCTGATACCCCTTGGAAGTTGGTCTCGTTCAAGATCTCCACAAATTTTCTGTTTACCCCCACAACACAAAAAAAATCACAATATCTAAGTAAGTACAGTTTAAATACAATATTTAATTAAGTGAATTCACTTCAAAAGAATTAAAAATAATTAATATAACGAATCGATCACGAGATAAATGCAATAAATCACCTGTTTAAGATATTTTATTTAATGTAATCCAAATGGCAAAAATAAAGCTGACATTAGATGACCACTTAAATCCTCGACAAAATTAAAGTCGACCTCAACTGTCCAATTAATTACTTAACAATAATAAAACTGAAGTAGTCCTCCAAAGTATTGCATTTTCAATCGAACTTTCTGATTCGGTTTAATCACCTTGCCGTTCTCTGGGTGTGTAAAGTTGCGATGTAAGAGTGATTCTGTTTGAGCAGTTTGTCCGCCGCCAGAGCATAAACCCACACGGCGTCATAAGCGTATCCGGCATAGTCGTCCGACGCACTGTCCTGCAATTTTGAAACAAAATTCGAAATTTATTTTTTATTTCTGCCGCAACGGCAGAAATAAATAGGCAACGGCAGAAAAAAAATAGAATCTCCGTGCACAGCGCCACCACTTGCCTTGTCACTGCTAATGCGCTCGTGATATTTATTCCGCCATTCTCCCACGGATATGTTCTCCTGCATGATTTGCTCGTTGTCATTGTAATAGCTATTTCCGGTACACAAAAGAGCAATACATTAAGAATATTTTTATTAGTCCAATCATCCAGTTACCGATAAAAACCACTAAAGCGGCGTTTACATCGGGGAAGAACGGTTTCTAAGGAGCCGATCTTCGTCGCAAAGGAGCGAAAAAAATCGCAGCTGTTGTTTTTAGGTGTAAACCGAAAAATTGCAGCTTCGAGGAGCGGATCCATGGAGCGTTTTTCGCTCCCCATCACGAATAGAAATGTTCCTATTGTGAAGGGAGCCTCGCAGCCCTCGCTTGGGATCCGTTTACTGAGCGCCTTCTGTGCGCTCACTCACGGCTCCGCTCGCTCTCCATCAGCGCCAATGGCGCAACAAGAGCGCTCAGTTTTCATGCATCAGCGCCTCTACTCACAAATAGTTTCATTCAATTGACGTGCAGCAGCACCATCTATTGATCAAATATGACAACGGTGTGTGAGTGGAGTACTGCATCATCAGGGACGCATCACTCTATGTAGGTGCAAACCGAAAAGATCGTTGGAGCGATAAGTTGGGAGCGGAGCACGATCCTCTCTCCGGTGCAAACGCCGGTTTGTACACATCCCTGTCTGATATCAAGTCTGATATTATTTATGGACAGACCCTTACCTGTAGGCGAGGCTCATGTAGCCATTTGCGGCGCGCCTCATTTCTTCGCTGGTGCAGGGCACGCGTCGGACCGGATCAGCTTCCAGCTGGTTAAAGCTGTCCGTGTCGTACCAATTGTTGGCGAACCATCGCGGAAAGAACCACACGTAGCCCTGCTCGTCAGTTCGTATACAGATTAGTGAGGTTGTTGGTGATGTCCGCCAACTGACATTGAAATTTACAGAACAACCAGGAAAATTGTCGGAATTAAGTCGCCTCAATTTGAAGTGTACCTGGTAGGCGGTCATCCCCTGTCGGTAGGCTTCGCACATGATGGCTCGAGCCGCTATGTCGTAGAAGTCACCGATGATGATCCTGGCGTTCTTCTTTTTTAAGTCGTCCAAGTACTGAAATAGAAAGTTAGAGTAAGCGACGATTGTTTGAAATTAAAAACAGTTTTATTCAATGTACATCTGCGTCATTATTTAACTCCTATTTCCCTAGAGTGTGTAGACAGTGGAATGGCTTGACAGTGTCTCAAATCCAGAGCCTTTTAAAATAAATCCATTTCTGTCCTCAACCGGTCTTTCGACCCCCGCCATAGGCCCCTCTCTTGGGGGCTGCTTGCGGGTAAAATTTGTAATTGTAATTGTAATTCACTGCAAATCAGCTGTATCAGATTAACACAATATTTGTCACCAATAAGAAAAATGACATTTGAGGTTAATTGAACGTTCGTGGCGCCGCCTTGTGACCTTCCAGCCAAGCTATCAGTCAATTGATAGGCGTTTGGGAAAGTGCCTCTGGCGGCGACAATTGGAACTAAAACCTTAGACATTGGCCCAGTGCAATCTAGTGGTATCTTTATTTGCAATGCCATTTTTATCTAGTGGTAATCCGAACAGCTAATACTCACATAGAACTATTAATAGGAATCATTTGCCAAATGTCGAAAATCTTTTTGGGAAGTCGAAATTGATTTTACATTTGATTATTTTTCTATTTACCTGAGTCATATTGTTGGAAACCCGGTCTCTGGGAAATTTGCGATTAACGATGAAATTGATGCCGTGCGACTGCAGAAAGTCCTGCGTCAGGGACAGGTACTCCGGATACTTCATTCCCTCTTCCGTCAAGGTGGCCACCCGGGTCCATCCCATATGTTTGAAGAAAGGTAGGTACACGTTCCTGAAAAGAAATCAGAAAGAGAGCACCACGGGGGGACGTCATTACGACATATAATATGCAGGAATCTGGGTAAGTGCATTTTTAATACTGTTTATACATAATTAAAAGTTCACAAAACAAAATAGCAGTGCATGGTTTCGATCCACGGACCTCTGGGTTATGGGCCCAGCACGCTTCCACTGCGCCACACTGCTCCGCACATCCCCCACAATTGAAATTAAAATGTATTCTGTTAAAATGTCATAACCAAAGTTTCTCCAAAACAAAATTGGAGTGTCGATTCATAGACCACGGATTGATTGTTCATGTCATGCCCATGGAAATGTCATTTTGTTTGGCCCAAACCCGCACATTCAATGGAGCAAATTATTTCAACTAATTGGATCGTAAGTTAGACCAAATAAAAATGACATTTTAGTGGTTTCAAATGTGCGTTTATCAAATACTCACTTGAACTGTTTGTTTGATGGAATTGTTCGGAAAAAGTATGGATAGTCCTTGTTGTTGTTAAAGATGGCGCCTTCGGCGCTGTAACTGATAATGATCGAATGGTAGTGTTTGGCCACACCGGCCAGCGGTTCCACCGTGTCGGAACAAGCTGGACCTAGGCGACAATACATATTTCAACTTTCAGTATGATCCTTCAAATCGATATCGTTCAATTCAATATCGTTTTAAATTTTAAAATAGTTATTGACCACATTGAGTTCTCCTACCAAGAATGCCAAGAAGCCGAGTAAATTCCTTGCCGTGAACGTACTTGATGAACGACTTCATCACGTGATCGGCCGAGCACTGACCATCTTCGATCAGCAGATTCAGTTCGAAGTCTTTCAAGATGGTCTGGTTGCGATTGACTGCTTCGATGGCCAGTTTGACAGCTTCGTGGGGGGCGAGAAATCAAGAAAAATCGTTCATAACGATAATGTATTTTTTTCCTATTTTGTAAAATAGTTCTCTGAGGTATTCATTGACTAACAAATAGAAATTGGAGATCTAGTGTAGTGAATGACACTGGCATTACTGGTATCCGTGATTGGCGCACGTGAGAGTGACGTCAGCGCCATTTTGGTCGCCATATTGGAATTTTCCATTTCAATGGCAATGCTTCAATGACTGATATCTCGAGAAATACGCATAATCGAGATCTGAAATAAGTTGCGCTCGACTACAAATTTGCGGAACTCTCTACAGCTCAAATTGTATTCCAATTCCGTTAAGCCGTTCGTAAGTTGACGTCAAGGTGGACGGATGACAAACTTTCATGATTATACAGAGTAATAGAGAAATTTGCAAACGCACCTGGTATTATGCCTTTGGATATATAATTGACGCCACTGATTGGAAAAATTCCTCCGATGTAGAGCGGGATTTTGTGGACCAGGTTACTCGGTATCCAGGAGTGCCAGGACGCAGTGTTGTGTTTCACCCAATCGCAGGCTACATCAGCCACCGACGCCGACGCCGATCTGCTCATGCGCACAAACATATTTTCAAAATTAAAATTACTCCCAAGAAAAAAAAGCGAGTGAAAATGATATTTTTGAAAACAATTTCTCAAACATGTTACCTCTCCACAAAACTCTGCAGTAGATTCTGGTATTGTGCCTGAGTGAAGGTCATGGCCTTGACGACGTGCATGGCCTCGTCGCCGCTGGCCTTGAGGCCACCCCACGCCACCTTGTTCAACTGGTTGATCTCGAAAGCGCAGTTGCTGGGAAACGGCGGACCGAACTGCAGATCCTCGCAACGCGGAAACGCCACGTTGGTGTAGTTTTTGGTGAACGTGATGTTGTTGGGTTTCCAGCTGAAGAATAGGACCGGCAGGTGGCGCAACGTGCGCTCGTGCACGTAGTGCTCCAGGCGTGGACCGATCCAGGCCACCTTGACCTTCAGCCGCAAGTAGTTGATCAAATCCCGAATCATTCCATTGGAAATCGCTGAGGTGAAGGAAACCCTTTTAGACAACATCGAATGACGTCACTAATTATGTTCAAGCTTTTCGGATACTTACCCGGATGCAACGAGAGTAGGGTGGCACATACGGCCCCGGGGGCCGAGCACCATGGCGGATAGTAGATGCCGTCCCGGCAGCCGGAGAAGTTGCAGTAGTGCTCGTTGGTGTCCGGCACGATGGTCATGGCGCGCACGCGGTCCAGGTCATCCGACAGGTCCAGCAGCCGGGCCACCTTGTCGTCCAGCAGCGCCCTCCAGTGGTCGATGATGCCCATGCCGTCCCGCTTGGCGTCATCGGTCAGATACTGAGGCACGAACCAGCCGAATCTGCGTTCACGGTGGACACGGAGGTGGGTTTAGACTTTCTATCAGCGCCACCAACTGATGAATTGAGGAAGTTTGGGAGCCATCTTGGATATGATGAGTGAGTAGGAAGTGGGGGACGAGTCACTAATTTAGGAGCAGTTCTAATGATCGTTGGCCAGAGTTGCTCAATACCTGCCTACCGGACCGAGGGGACCGCAGTGTTCCAGCCGACCGAAGTTGACCCAGGCCTCCGTGTTGAAACCGGGTCCCATCCACACTTCCAGGTCAACCATGGTCTCGGGAATCTTGGATGTCTCCCACTCTTTCAGATCCTGGCATCGGCTGAGAAAATGAACAATGAAATTGCCCAAATATAATACTTCAGGAGACAGGAACACATGCAATAGTCGTATACAATAATGAATCTTTTCACATCCCTCACGATCATTTTCCTACACATGCATACATGCTCATAAATAGTGTAGTGGGGGTTGGTTGGGAGGGGATAAAAAAATAAGATTAATGGCAGCTGAAATCCGATATTCAGTTTATATGGTGCATGCATTATTTACGGGCACGACAAAAAATGCGTTTACGGCGACTCGAGGGGATTCACGATTACATTACGAGGGTAGACACGAAAAGAGAGAAAAACACCCGGTAACAATTTATTTACAAGTTTATAGACATGTGAAATATTCATGTAGAAAATAGAGTGCGTCACATAGAAATGACGACTCCATTGTGTTTCCAACCCAAAATCATTACTTATACACGATAGCACTCTAAATGCAACAAGATACCTGTTCTTGAAATATTCCCGGAAGCTTGCATTATCAGCTTGTATGGCAAAATGGCTTTCAAGATGATTAAAAAATAAAATAAAATTTCGCCGAACAATTTCAGGAAATGGTACTTACCACTGTCGACCTCTTCGTCCATTTTCCATTTAAGATTATCATAATGCTTTCAAATGTATACGGTTTATTATTAGGGAAAATAATATTTTCCCTTGATTTTACGAATTTATTTTATTTATTGTTTTTTTTTTTAATTTAGGATTTTTTCCTAAACCTTTTGGTTGAGATAATGCAATTTGTTTAGAAATTATGCTATTTAAATTAAAGTATCCCGAATAATTTTATTAGACTAAAAAGTACGAACGTGCGATCAAAGCGACCTCTGTTGCAGAGACAATCATGCGGACTTCTTCGACTTCCGGTGAAAACCAAGATGGCGGCGGCGCATGCAACGTTGATAGCAAGATTTAGAAATTCAAGCACCTTTCCGCACTTTTTGTCAGCTATTCCAAAACTGGTAGGTTGTGAGATTTTAAAAATAATTGTAACAAATACGTTTTGTTACGTTTATTTTGTAACTGTTTATGTTTTGGAGAATAAATGTTTTATAAAATTAATTGTACAGAATGTGGGTTCTTGAAAATCAATTTCCCGGTTAAAGGGTTAAAAATGACCGTTTTGTGTTCTTTCATTCAGCATGAAATATTTCTGCAATTCTGATGTTCCGTTAGAACCAGCGAATCTTCTACTTTAATAATAGGTTACATTTTAAAAAATTATTTTGTTAAAGATGGAAACAAGATGGAATCAACGTCATCTGACGTTTTATTTAGAAGTGTGGATAATTCCATACCTGAAGGGAATTCGAACTCAGAAACAAAGACTCTGAATTACTGAATTCATTCCGTATTCTTAGCCCGTAGCTAATTCCAAAATGAACCAAAAGTCGATGTACATGTCCACGTAGGCAGTAAGACTTTCCTAAAACTTTGCCCTCTAATGTGTTTAAGTGGCGTGTGCGTCAAGCAAACGTTGATGGGACGAGGCAGAGATTCCAGAGATCCATGCTGGAGGGGTTGAGGAGGGGAAAGGCCATGCTCATGCTGAACAACTGTGTCTGGAACTGATGTGAGTACATCATCTGTGTGATCGAGTGATGAAACTGAGGGTTGATTGGCCTGGAGGCCTACACGCAGGCGACCGAGATAAAATTCGATTGCAACCAGCGATATAAAAAGATTTATTTGGTAACACCTCAGGCCCTAACTTATCAAAGAGCCTCACTTCTCGATAAGAAAAATATAGCAAATTAGTGAAAAACTTATATGACCCCCTTATCCTTTAAATACAATCCCACAGTCTTGGTTTTTAATGTTTGTCGATGATTGTACAAAATATAATCTATGTATAATAATCCTGAAAGTTTGTTCTTTCTTTTTCTCTAATCCCTCTGTCTTGACGTCTACTTAAAGAATATCATAACGAAATTGAATAAAATTTGAGCTGTAGATAGTTCCGCAAATTTGTAGTCGAGTGCAACTTATTTCAGATCTTGATTTTGTGTATTTCTCGAGATATGATCCGCTGAAGTTTTAAGCATTGTCATTAAAAAGGAAAATTCCAAGATGGCGTCTTCACTTGATCAAAATGGCGCTGTCGCTCTTACGTGCGCCAATCACGTGCTACCAGTGATGCCAGCGATATTTCCCATATTAGATCCTGAATGTTTAATTATTCAATATTATTCAATTATTGAATGTGAATTATTGAGTGACCAACCACCCTTGGACCGGAAGCAGCCAACCTTTGGTCAGATGACACGATCCAAATCTCGATCACTTCAATGGTGCACTCACTCACATCCACACATACACTGCAAATCCAGGCGACTTCATATTGTGTTACATGTTGTGTACGAGTTGAGACGAAATCCAAGTCGTCCTCGATTTGCAGTGAAGCACACTGCAACAGCTGCTTAATAGATTCTAGGCAATACTGCAGTTCAATTTAAAATAATGCTACAATTAATGTGACATAAACTTTTTGAAATTTTGGAACAATTTCCTGTCGCAAACTACAATAAATTAAGTTACTGTTTCAGATTAATTGTAGTTTTATTGCAAATTGAATTGAAATTGTACTCAAAATATTTATTCTTGCATGGAAGACGGGATGTGAAGAAAGGAAATTAAAAAAGACACGTAAAAAGGATTAGTGAGCAGCAAACCGGAAGGGAGAGGAAACGCATGC
Source organism: Mycogona germanica (assembly GCA_034698785.1). NCBI lineage: Eukaryota > Metazoa > Arthropoda > Diplopoda > Chordeumatida > Chordeumatidae > Mycogona > Mycogona germanica. Next base: position 8,666 of record JAQGBY010004178.1, on the reverse strand, counting down.
ACTTACGGTACTAACCCCTGGAGCGGACATCCGGCGATCCGATTGAGGCCTAGCGTGGCGTTCATGTAGTCGTTGGTGCGGACCAGCGTGACGTTGGTGTAGCCCACCACGTCCTCCAACAGGATCTTCAGGATGTGAGTGACCAGCTGGTGGGAGTAACGGTCACTCACGGCCAGCCGCAGGTCCACCGTCTGGTCATCCACGTAGAAGTAACGACGGATCTCGTGGTGGTCTGGATTATACGAGAGGGTCAACCATATATACAACATGCAACTATGACGTGATTCGATCCACGGACATCTGGATTGCAGGATTAGTAAAGTGCGATGGTGTGTACCGGAATTATTGTGACATCCGAAGGGCTGTCGGCTGCAGGAAATCGGTTCGAGTCCATCGCAGAAGAGCAACAGGAAGAACAGGTACCAGATGAGGCGTTTTCGAGGACGGTGAGACACCATTGGCGGAAGCTGACCGCTCGACCCGCTCGGCGGCTCCGTCGAGCGGCACACCGGAAACGGAACCTTCGTCATCGCTGTTGACCGGAAGTGGGAGCTGTTTCTGTCGGCCTATGCCTGACCATCGCGGGCACCTTTTGGCGTTCTGAAAGATACAATTAGAATGGCAATTGGTAAATGTGAGATACTCAAGAAATTGAGATTTTTTGAGAAATTGTAAAGTTGCAAAATGAAACCTGTCTTCCCGGATCGAAAATATTTAATTAATTTTTGGTTAAATTTCGGAAGCACCATTTTTATTATTGTAGCATTTGTTTGGTTCGAATAAAAAAATTCCAATAAAAAATATACAAAATAAATGATCAATCTTGAAATTAAAACGTCCTAAGTATATTTTGAAAAGAGGTTTACTTTGAAAATAAATGTAACTAAATAATAATTTAAGACATCACGGCGGCCAATTATTGTTTCTCGATAGTTTCCCCAATCACTCAATAGATGGCGCAATATGTTTGATTATGGGATTGCGCGTCATCACTAGGTGGCGCGCATTTCGTTATTGCCTCTCCATGTTCGTTCCGGTCACCTCTAGACGGCGCCACTTGGCATTATGCACGTAGGCCATACCCGCGAGCAATATTACGTCGACTTATACGGAATGTCTTTTTCCATTATCATGATCCATTAGACACAGTGCGTTTCCAGATACTTTCAGAAAAGAGACGAGGGAACATAAAATAAAAAAGAATGTTATGTTTGTGTTGTTTACACGCTAAATAAAACTTTCGGCAATGCCAAAAAGAAGAATCCGCCCAGCGCCGAATGCTGTTTTAGTGAAAACTCGAAAGCGGGTCACCGACTCGTATATTCGGGTCATCCGGACAGCGACTAGGCCTATGTTGTCACGGATGACTGATGGGTGAAACGCGAGTGCGGGTCACATCTGTAGTTTAACTGGTGGAATTTTTGGACTGTGAAACAGGGAATGTCTCACTTTCTTAAAAGAACATGCAAACCACCACGGCAGCCGGGATCTTTTAAAAATACCTTGTAGAACGACCGCGCCCTGGGCAAGGAGAAATGTTACGCCCCCCTATCAAAATAGAACAAGTTTTTATCTTACTGTGAATTAATATGTTCTCGCCATTCTAAGATTCCTGCTGGGATATTTCTAATTTAATTTTAAGACACCAACAGTGTAAATATTTTTAAGCCATTGTCCTAGGAAGTTCATTTTGAATTAAAAGAAAATTTAACAAGTCTTTTATATCATTCTTTCCTGCAGGGTTTTTAGAAATAAATTGAATTGGTCAGAGAAATCTTTAATTTGGCGACAACACAACTGTTACGGGCGTCTTAAAATAAGATCTCTCGTTTTGCAGTGTATATGAAACTGCAAGTGATCATTGGCGCATAAAATGATCACTTGCAGTTTACCTAACTCAAAATTGATGTATTCAAAGGTAAGTATTTGATTTAATCGTTTTCCAGTAATTTTGAAAAAATCATACACTTCCTGCATCGTTACACAAAAATAATTATTTTTTTAAAAGGCGCTTTGCGCTGATTAAACGATAGCATTTAGAATAAGCTTTAAAAGCAATCTTACAAAATTCTCATCATCATATATACAGAATACAGAAATCATTACAGACTTTTGAAATGTTGGTAAAATCATAAATGTGTTAGATTTAGATTTCGGCAGCCCCGGGCTCAGACAAGGCCTAAATCGGCACCGGAAACGCTTTTTGCATACCGGACTTCTGCGACTCTTAAAACGAAGAATGAAAAAACATGTTGTCGCGACAGAAGAGCAACAGGACATAACTTCCGCTCAAACCAGTCTAAATGTAAATTTCACACAATGCTGCCAACTTGCACCAACCCGAAAACTCTGTGATATTAGTTTCGAAATGTTGTGAAATCCTTATTCACAACAATCAACAAGTTGTGTTGCAACAACAATCGCACCGACAACATATCCCTAACACAATCGATCGACGCAACTGCGACCCGAGAATCTTTGTTTTTCAAATGAAGACTTTCACATTTTTTTATTTTTAGAGGAAGAAATATTCCTTTCGTTCTCAAATATTTTTGCCAATACCAGTTTATTAAAAATGCCGAATTTACAAGTTCGTGTTTGACCCGTTCCTTAAACGGGCTCCATCCTGGAGCTGTCAGTGTCATTACATGGTGAATATTAATTCCACCACTTATCGATTCAACCTTGTCACTGTCGCAACGACAGACGTCTATTCAGGTTCGGGTGCTACTGGAGTTTCGCCAATTGAAAACTAATTCAACCGACAAGGTGTGAATTCCTGAGACCATTCAGGCGAGCAGTAATTACGGGTGTTGCTCTTTATGAAAACTAGATGGCGCACATTTCGCCATTTGGTGGTTCGTCATGTGTCCCGCTAGTGGCGCTCGCTCCGCGAAATCGCCATCAAAAAAAGAAACTATCTTCATCAAGTACACCATTTCATTTTTCTAATAATTTCACTTTTAAATCACTAATTTTTATAAAAATAATATCTATATTCACAGCATTTTATGAATATTTTATATTATTTATTTGAAAATTTTAAATTCTATGAATTGGTAAAAAAAAAAAACAGAGTAAACTTTTCATACAGATAATTATTTTTGGTTTTACTTATCCGAAATATAAATTGCGCCGTTTGAGCAAGTAAGGTTCTGAGGAGATTCCAACTGAAAGGAATCGACTAATTATCTGAAACGCCACCAGAGGGCACCAATTGCTGTCATACACACAGCTTGTGTTATGTCAATTGTGTACTTTAGTCTAAAAAATATATTTCGAATAATTTTGAAGTCGAAACTGAATTGATGAGCCAAAGGGCCAAAGGAGCCAAGGGGAGCTCGGGGAAGTATAGGCCTGCTGTTTATTATTATTGCGCTGTCTAATACCGAGTATTGCGTCATTGGCATAATTAGAGGCACTCTGCTAAATCTAATTTGAATTATTATCGCTCCTGTCCTGACACCGAAAAAATGCCAACGCAAAAGGTAAGTGCGTCTTAGTACGTAAGTGTGTCTGTCTTTCTTCGTCGGCGCCATTCAAAATAATTGTCAATAGCAGCACAAAAATGTTACGACAACTGCAATTGCTCCAGACAAATTATTTCTGAGATAGCGCCCGAATTGTATGGCATTCAAAAATTCTCTTCAGAGAGGGCAGACGCACTCGAGTTCAGTAATCCGTACAGACTGATTAAGGTCAGTCCACGGATTAAGCACCACCAGAGGCAAAATTCCCAATCTGCTGTCATCTTTTAAATAGCGAAATTCGCGTTCTTACAAAAATGTCAGTGTTCAAATATTGCAATTTTACCTATAAATCCGGGCCGCAACCCATTCCAGTAATAAATGCGTGTAATTAAGCTTACATTTAGGTAATATACTTGGAAAGGATAAGCTCGTCATGTCGAATGACGTTACAGATTAAGCCGTTCTCAATACGTGTGTGTGTGTGGAGGTTGACTATTTTCGACAACCATAAAATAAATGTTGTCTGGGATTAGGGGTGGGGGGACTAAAACCAGCAGCTTAAGTTCTTTAAGACTTCTTACACGGGGACGGATACTGTAGGCGGAAACGTGGCCGGATATACTCTGTATTTCAAAACAGTACGTCACCATCGATGAATTTCCAGTGGTGTGTTTTGGGGGTTCTAATGGTTAAGTCAGTTGATACTCGAATCGCAGCTGACGCATCGAACTGCGATAAGAAATTCGAAGTGTTGGTAGATAAAAACGGACCTGAAACTGAAAACCCCAAAATTTAGCAAAATTAATGATGGTCATCACAAGCAGCGCCTTAAAATAAACACAGTAAAAAATTGTGTGTTGACGACGATGAAATGTTTAGACATAAGTGAACAAATACGGGACTGAGCCGTGGAAAATCGACGACGGGCTGTCGAGGCTCCATCAATAAAAATATCATGGGTACCCTGAAAACTGTATTCCCTTTACGTTCGTGATAATCCCAAAAAATTAAGATTTCGAGGAAATAAGCAAACTCGTCATTTCCCACAGTTCCTGTTTGAACAGAAAAACGACTCGAATAGTTGATTCTGAAATTCATTTTCTTAGTGTGTCCCGCCAGAACATGTTGGCAGGACGTTCCAAAATTTTGTGAAATAGTCATGATAACTCCGCCCAAGAAAATCTTCACTTTCCACGAATTCGTTTCAACCCCGGTGACTGTTGAAACAAAAATAGTGGTTCAGCTGAGATAAACTTCAGACGAAGCCCCGGTGTTAACTTGAACTGGACAACGGTCAAGAAGGTCATATCGTGACTCCGGGTGACCGTAACCTGTAACTGCATGCGCTTGCAGTAACCGAATAAAATAGGCATTTGGATATAACTACAAATGATATGCTTATCTCTCATTAACTCATAAAACACTATTTGATGAAATTACTTTCCAAAAGATTGTTTATTAGATTAAGTCTCTCCTGGCCATTTCAATCGTTTTCAGAGGACCGCATTTTCGAGTCATGAACCCCTCGGGTCAAGTGCTACCCCTTGTTATCATCCGTGACCAGAACATCACATACACCAAAAGGACCTACTGTATTATCGAGCATTTCATTGTTAGGCACCATGGAAAATGCCATTGTGTTTGGGTATTGGGTTCACCACTCCAATTTTACTAGTACATCACCGCGATGGTTGAATTTGCAACGCACGCGTCTTCAGACCAAAACAAATTGCCATTTCCGTGGCGCCAAACATGAAATGATCGATCGTGTAAACCACACTTTACAACTTCACCCCAAAAGGAAACAAATGCTGGGATAATCGATTATACCTAAAGTACCGTGAAACAACCTCCAGCTACCGTATAATATAACTAACAACCGATCCGCTTAGTAGCATCATCAATTTTAATCTACCGAGCTTGGAGTTGGCAGTTTAGTTGGATTTCTCTTGATAGATCGGCTTCTGGCCTTCGAGGATCTACAGAACATTATCTAGGACGCAATTGAATTATCCGCATTCTTTGAAATCTCAGTCAAAGTAAGCGAACTTAAAGACGACGTTATTGAAGTTTAACGAGATACTGTTGCACAAGGCGATCTGAATTTTGAGATACAATGGCCGAATCAGCTGTAATGTTTTTCGGTGCAAAGTTCGGCTTCATCAAAACTTTTTTGATGTGACGCCATGTCCCGGAAATTATAATTGATATGGGATACATGATACGTCTCTGGAGTGCGCTAGTGTTCGAGTTTCTAGTTCGTCTGTCTGGTAACAGATGGCGCCACCTAAAACCAGTTCGCTCAAATTCAAGATGGCCGTTGTCTCATATTTCGTTGTATTGGCAGTTGGCCTTTTCTTAATAAGCTGCGTTTGAGACCCATTTGGACGGGAGTGAGGTTCCGTGATCACGGGTTCAATTCCCGGCCGAGACCTCAGAGATTTTTCGTGCTAGAGAAATTCCTCCACGCGCCTTCTTTCTCAGGAATGCGAGTATCAAGCAAGTGATGACATCACTGCTGCTGAAGAGATGGACTGATGTCACACCTATGGCGAGGAGGAAAAGAGGTCTCGAACCGACGTAGCGGAGTGAGGAAATCAGATATCTAACAGGTGCTACCTTCTGGTGAGGGACGAGTGTGTCGATGCTGCCGCCGTGTTGCCAGGCAATCACTCAATGCACCGAGCAGACTCGGGTTTTATTAAAAAGAGCTAATAAAAGAGGTCTCGCATGTGCTGCCCTCTGGTGGCGGTAAATACGTATGTTGCCTAATTTTATCTATTTTATAACCTACATTTTATAGGCCTTGACCCCAAAGATTCCTAATTCCTATTACTTATACTATGTATAATCGTAATTCGATAACCCAAAATGTCTTTAACCGCTCGCGACATGGCGCCCAAATCTTCATGAGACCTTTTGGTTCTAATTCACAATTTTGGAGCCTCACACTTTCACTAGATGGCGCTGCAGCTCTGCCAATTTATGGCAGAAAATGGCAATCAATGGATTAAAAAAATTCATTTTCCGGAGCATAGATAGAGAGGGTGGAAACTCAGACGTGCAGAAGTCCTACAGTGACGCACCTGGTGACCAGCAACGTCATCAATCCACCTAACCTTCCTTTCCGGAAGCCTCCGGAATTTCGTTATCCAATACCTGCTGCGTCCAGCGTCCTTGCGGTTGTCAGTAAGGGTCATTCATTCTTTGAATGGAGCGCATAACCCCCGCAGCGATTGGTGGACCAGTGGACAACACATGTGTGGACATTGCAAATTGATTGATGGATGTTTGCTTCGTTTTAATCGCATGTCAACGCATGAAAAGCTGAAAAGCGGCCATTGACGGGGAAGGGAGATGGGAATTATGTAATTCGCTGGACTGGACCTAGGACGATAAAACTGTCGCCGGATGGGAACGAAGCCCAGCAAAAATTGACTGTTGTATATGTATACAGTTGTATTTTTGGCACCACAACTCAAAGGAGATGTAATAGTTGATTCGATATTGCTTTCGAGAAGAAAATTTTAATCCGGTACACAGTGTTGTAAACATGAGTGTGACTTGTTATTTCAACATGTTCCGAGTTCAGGAGGTCATGGTGGAATCTGGTAATTTTGTCTAGCCTAGGTCATAGATCAAGGTGCGGATTATTAATTGTAAGTGGTTCAACCCCGATTTTTTAAATTATGGGCAAAAATACAATCTTGGCATTGGTTGTACTCTGTAGTGTTTGAACCTATTGGTTTTGTTAGGCGCAGACAGAGGGCAGCACAAGTTGGATAGGTAAATAAACCCATATTTTAACACCTCAATTATCACAAAACAAGAAAGTCAAATTTGCACCATATAACACAACAAAACAAAGGCAGACCTATCAGAAGTAAGACTTAACACATGTCTCATAAAAAAAACACCTGTAAACCTTATCAGCTCGAAAATTATTGCAGGTAGCATCTTGGTTCTCCGAAACATTATCGGTAACTTTGCATGTCATGATCCAACATAAAAATACAATTTCTAAGAAAATAAAAATCATTTCAATAATTTAAAGAGCAGAACTAAAAAAATATTGATTATTAGTCACTAAATCACTAAAAAAAAAGACGACGGGGACGGTTTTGACGTCTACTTCTACACATGTCATTCATTGTGTTCATCCGCCCGCTCAAAAGTTGCGCAACTTCGGCACTAAAATAAACTTGAACTAGCAAATCGTCAAGTTTAGGCGGGGAAAAAAATCTTGCCTACCTTGACCTGAAAAAAAAGTACAAATGAAAATGTGCTCGATCGAAATCAAAATTCTAAACAGGTTTTTTCTTCTCACCTAACGATAGAGAAGTTAATCGCCACCTTGGCGCCATTTACGAGTCGGTCTGCGGCGTGGGTTCGAATCACGTCCGCAGCATTGTTACTTTAATTTTTTTACCACACGGATTTCAACGATGGATTCACGTTGATCCATTTTTACAAACATTGCAATGTGCTTGTTCTGAAACAGACATCCGATTTGGAATCGAGAAAGGTTGCGAAGAAAGGAGATAGATAAAAATGTAATAAAAGGAAAAGGGGCTTTCATCGACACTTCCATAAATCAAATAAACGTCCCGATATCTGAATCGGCTGACATGACCCTCGAAACTCTGGACAATTCGATTCGATGTCATCGATCATCATCACTTCTTCCTAGGGTTTATGTTAAGGACTGTTCCTGACTTTTATCCAGAGCAAAACATTTTCGCAAGCTTGTTCCGGAAAACTGTCACTACGAATGCGAACCAGGGGGCCCATAATGTATCACAACAAAGTGTCGCCATAACTCGGTTTCAATTCAAATTTCGAATGTCTTTTGAGTTTTGGTCAAAGTCGATCGAGTTAAATGATCCCAAGGCGAAACAACCTTGAAATTGTCATAGGTTATTAGTTGGTCTATATTTGGCATTCGAATCGCAAAGATCTTTGATTGGATACTCATTCCATCAATGTCTTGATGTCTAAAATCAAACGATTTATATCTATTTGATAAAAAATATCTTGATCTTTGATTATTTTATGGTTTTTAATATTGTTATTTTATATATTGAAAATATTATTCCGGTAATAGTATGTGGTATGGTGAGCTTGGTTGGAACTGTTATCTGGTTTACTTGGTTGTCTCGTGAAATCGACGACGTCATGCTTTGATGTGGAGACGCC
>JAQGBY010004177.1:0-17251 GCA_034698785.1 Mycogona germanica | reverse complement strand
TGTGACTTCCGGTTTGTAAGTTGTGATTTTTTGTTTGGAAAATCATAATAAATCGAAAACCATGTGACTTTGGGGTGGGTATGCAGAAATCCACGTGGCGCTTAAAGGGTTAAACAGATTTGTTGATCTGTTCATTGTAGCTTAAATAGAAATATTAAAGATAGAATTTTTGATGTATCGCTGGACCTTGTGTGTTGAGGATAAATGGGATAGAGATTTGCAAAATGAAAAATACAATATTATGCAATATGAATAAAGTGTTTAATGACATGTAAATATTTTATAGTGATCTGGTTAAGTCGGTACATGGTTAGTTGAGGCCATGTGCAATCCAATGATTCCTGTTCTAATCAATCTGTAATTATTTTATTAGAAGAAATGGATTTAAGCTATTCTGGAAGCTATTTGGTGATTTCTAAGGCTTTATTTGAATTACGCCACTTATTGAATTATACCACTTATTGAATTATACCATTTGAATTATTTTGTCATCATCAGAATAGTCCCAACATAGCTAAATTATTTTGTAAGGAAGTGTTACAGCCAGACAACCATTAATGAACCCTTTAGTCGGCAGCATCAGGGTAGTCTCAACATAGAAAAAGTGTATCCTGTTGGCATTGTTGGGATTATCCCAATGTGCCACTTTGGTAATTTTACACCCCTAGCTTGTATGCCTCTTTGAAATGGGTCTGACACCATTGAATTGACCATTTTAAGGCCTTTCCATTGGTGTTGGATTCATGAATATGTCACCATCTAGTGACACATACAGTAACACAGGAGAGCTAAAAAGAGTGCTGTCCAAATTACCAAATGCCAAAAGTAATTTGCCAGTGCCATGCGACTTAGTGAAATTTAATTCGCTGGCCAATTTTTACCAATTTTTGCTCATATGCAGCGTGACAAATCCAAATTAACATATTGTTTTCTTTTCAGAGATTTTCCCCGGAGCAGATATCGTGGGCAAACGCTAGCAAATTTGAAAACTGGTTTTAATTCATTCAGCTTGATATCGCCCCTAAAATGCAAGTTTATGATGTTGAATAAATAACACCTGGAAAAAAGAAACTTACTTAGTTACCTATTAGCCTTTTTATTATTGGGGTGCATTTGCCTTATTACAGTACTTTTATGTTCAAATGAAGATATTATAAACCAATTACGAGAAATGGAAATCAGCAAAGCAATGCTCGATAGTAAGACACTTTAATCCATCAGGTAGAGAACATAAACATACACAAGCTTTAAATGCATCCAACTCTGTTTGCCCGTAACACTTTATTTAATTATGCCTTGAGAGGTGTATGGATCTGTAGCACGAAAACAACTCTGTGAACAGAACTCCAAATTTCTACTCCACACATTTTCTTTTATTGGGGCATATCCCATCACTCCCCCTCCTAAAGAGAGGGAGGGCTCCGTCCATCAAGCCTGGACGAATCCAGTGGCTATTTGGGGGTGGACGCCATTATATCCTAATTTATATTTGAAAAGGCATTTACCCATTTATAAGCCCCCAATTTGGAAAACCATATATAAATCAAGAAACAAAACCAAACAAAAAGGAGATTAAAAGGAAAACAAGCAGAAAGGGAAGGGGAGAGGAGGTCCGGCACTCTAGTTCCAAGGAAGAGTGACAGACAAAAATTTAATAACATGTAATGTAAATATGTGTGCGACACACTATGCAAATGAGTTTTAATAAAATAATGTCTGTTTGTCTGCCTTTTGTCACTTGGTTCCCTTTTGGGTCACCTCGACAAATTTGAGCAGATCCTTCCTGCCCTTCTCCTGGTCCATGCGCAAGCAGTCCTTTTGCTTGGGTGATTTCACCACTCTGAAGTCCGTCTTATAGGCTAAGCCCGGAGATCGGCTCCCTTGGGCGGCATTTGAACTCAAGTTCAGTTCTAGCTCATTCCCTAGAGGTGAGCCTCCCACATTTCCGAATGTGTGATGCATTGGGGTGGCTGGTTGTAGTCTATCTGGAGAAGAAGCTGGCCTAGCATCTGTCTTCAAGACTACCTCCTGCTCTCTCAAGTGGTGATACGCCAGGGTCCAGTCATGCAACTTCTCTGGTTGAGATGGCCCAGGTTCATTCCTCAGCGTGTCTTGCAGTCAGGTTACCTCCACCTGCTCTCTCTGCCTCCCATCATAGTTAGTCTCCTAACCCTAAAGGTTTTAAGGCAGATTCCTCCTCTGTGAGTGGCAGATGAAGACGTCGCACCCGTCCTGTGCTGGTGGCTGCAGCTGCTGAGCACTGGGACTCCTTGGTCGCTGTCCAGGTCATAGATCATAAGATCTTTGATCTGGCGGATCCAAGTTTTCTGCAAGCGCTGTTGGTTATTTCCAGCCAACAGCTGGCCCACGTAACTGGTAGCGACTGGTCTGGATCCATGGTCTGTTGCTAGTCTTCATAAGTGTCCGATGATCAACAACTGTATGATGATTGCACAGAATCCTTCCAGTATCCTCCTTGTTGAGCCCTTGATGTCAGGCGATGACAGGTTCATCAAGTGTACTGGGCATCTGTGTCTGGTCGAGGTTCCTCACTTCCTTGCCAGTACTCCAGGCTTTGTAGATTTCTTGAGTAGTTGGTCTTAAAAACTGCTCAGCCATCCCAAACTCTTCCTTCAAGGATCTTGGCAGTAAATGTTACGGTTTCATCACCCAGAATTCCAATTTACTGATGAGTAGCTCACCTCCTGTATCAATAAAGTAACAGTTGGCACTGAGCTTCACCACTATTTTGTAGGGACCATGATAATTGTTGCGGAGTTTCTCTCCCTTTTCAGTGATTCTTACCATTACCATTACCATGTCGGACCATTACCATGTCTCCTTCTTTAAATGTCCCAGGTCTCCTGTGGCACTTGTAAAACTATTTTTAAGTTCTTTGGGACTCTGAGATATGCTCATGTATCTTCTGTCTGAGCTCACCAAATCCGTACCTAGCTTGACCCAGAGGTAGCCCATCTGCCGATGAACGGCCACCTAACTGGATGTCAAGTGTAGGCATCTTTGGTGTGATGCCAAACATTGCCTCGTACGGCATCACATTAATAGATTTGGACACAACTGTGTTCTCTTGGAAAAGATAAAATGGTAGGAATTGATCCCCCCTATTTGGTTCCAAACACACAAGCTTAGCCAAAAGGTTGGTAATAGATTTGTTGGCATTCTCACATTGCATTAGTGCTGGGTTGATAACCAGAGGTCCGACACCTCTTGATTTGCAGAAGTGTAGTGAGTTGAGTTATCACTCATACCACAAATGCCTTGCCCTGGTCTGATAAAATGCAGGCCGGAAAACCATACACTAAACAGACATCATAGAGCAGGAATTGCGCAACTGTCAAAGCATCTTGGTGTTTTGAAGCTTTGGCTATGACTATTTTAGTAAACAGATAGATTGCGCCTAGGACATACTCATTACCAGATGAGGCCCTGTTTATTTTCAGGAAATCCAATGTGATGGTGTGCATCGGTCCCAGAGTCTGGATTGGCATAAGCATTCCTTTGGAAGATCTTGTTGGCTTATTCCTGTGCTGGCATTTGAGGCATGACTTGACAAACATTGCAACATCTTTTCTTTGGTTACTCCAGTAGTAGATGTCAGATATGTGTCTCCATGTTCTCTCGATGCCCATGTGGCCTGTCAAGGCGCAACCATGTGCTGAAGCCAGCAGCTCTGGAGCTTCTGAACGAGGTACCCAGATAAGCTCTTTAGACTCTCCTTTGCGTGATCTGTTTATCATAATTACTCTTGAAGCAGAATGCTCAGACACCTTGTCTCTCAGCTGAAGGCCTTTCAAGATTTCCTTGTCTTGCCTCTGCTGAGCAACTAGGTGTTCAACCGCGATGAATGAGCAGATGTTCCTCATTGCTGCTTCCTCTAGATTTCCAACATGACCATAACGACTAAGACAGTCCATGTCCACATTACATGGCCCTTTCCTGTATGCTATGCGAAAATGGAACTGTTGGAGATAAATGATCCAGCACTCTATAATGGCCATCGGTTCCTTCTCCCCAAACAGGTAGCACAGAGTGAATGATGATCAGTCATGACCATGAATTGCGATGCGAGGTACTGTCGAAAGTGTTTAATGGCCCAGATGATGGCATAACACTCCTTCTTTGTTGTTCACCAATTTCTTTGCGGCTTTGACAATGTTTGGCTAGCATATGTCATGATGCGCTCACTCCCCCCATATATCTGGGTAAGGATGGCCATGACTGCATAGTCTGAGGCGTCTGTTTTTAAGACCACACTCAGAGCCGGATTGTATGAAGCCATTACTGGCTGCACCATCATACAGGCTTTCAAATCGTTAAACTCTTTCTGGTGTTCTGGCCCCCAGAGAAACTTTTCACCAGTCTTAGTGAGTTTTCTGAGTTCCCGCCACCTTCCTGAGAAGTTACTGATGAATTGGCTGTAAAAATTGCAAGTAGCCAGGAAGGATACAACAGCTTTACCTGTTGTAGGTGTATGAATCTGAAGTAGCATTCTATGTTATCCAGATCCGGAGAATAACTACCTGACTTGATGACAAAGCCTCGGTATTTGCAGCTATCTCGATTGAAACTGCACTTAAGGTTAATTTGGAATCCCGCTGCAGCTAAGCGCTCCAACACTTTGCCAATATGTTAAAGGTGCAATGCTTGAGTGTTGGAGTGAATGCAGACATCATCTACGAACACCTCAGCAAACTCTAGATCTGCCAAGACCTGCTGCAGGGTTTTCTGGAAATGTGCTGTTGCACAATTTAACCCGAATGGCATAAAGTTGAATTCAAAATTCCCTTTATCCGTGCTGAAGGCAGTTAGTTTCCGACTCGACTCCTTAAGTACTAGCTGTAGGAAACTTGTTCTGAGATCTAACTTTGTAAAGTAATTAGATTTCTGAAGCTTGTGAATGAGATGGTCAATGACTGGAATAGGATATGACACTGGTATCAACTGTGTGTTCAGAAAGCGAAAGTATATGCATAACCTTGCTTCTGAAGTATCCTTTTTCCCAACCAAAAGTGGTGGACTGGCCCATTCAGAGAATGACCTTCTGACAATTTCTTGAGCCAGCCACTTATCCACCTGTTCATTCATCATTGCTTGTTTCTTGAATCCCAATGGATAGGGATGCCTATGTCTTGGAATGGCATACTGTCGAAGGTGAAGCTGCACTTGCGGAATCTCAATTGATGGTTGGCCCTGATTGAGTACCTTCTGACAATTCCTTGAGCCAGCCACTTATCCACCTGTTCATTCATCATTGCTTGTTTCTTAAACCCCAATGGATAGGGACGCCTATGTCTTGGAATGGCATACTGTCAAAGGTGAAGCTGCACTTGCGGAATCTCGATTGATGGTTGGCCCTGATTGAGTACTTTTTGGTACTTTGCAAGCAGTGGCTTTATCACCGGATCCTGGCAGTCATCCAACCAACTTTCTGGCAGTTGTGCCATCCATACTGCACTACTACAGTAGGGAAGGTTTTCTAAGTCCAAGACTATCCTACCCTTTTGGATAGTCAGCACTCTTCCCTTTGTGTTTGATACCTCCATCTGCAGTCACACTTCAGTGAATTTCACACCATGGAAGTAGAGGTGATATTGTTCCTCAAAATCCTCTCTGACTATGGCCAATAGATCTGCTCCTGGCTGCACAATTGCTGTAACATCCAGGTCTACAAACATCTTGGTCATTGCAGGTGAAATTGAAATGGTCCAAAGAAGGGCTGCTAAATTTGTTAGCGGTATATTTGGTCGAGAGGATAGTGTGACGTTCATGTTGTCAATATTGGAATGAGAATCGTTAGAGGATCATAGAAAAGCGACCAATTCTGAAGGCAGATTGTAATGTGGAAATTGGGGAAATTGGGAGACATGCTCCTACTAGGTGTAGAAGAGCGGAACATACTAGAATGGTTCAGGAGCTGCATTGTAGATGTGACCTGTACTTCAACTCCTATTTCCCAAGAGTGTGTCGACAGTGGAATGGCTTTGATGAGTCAAGTCAAAAGCCTGTTATAATAGGACAACCACACCTTTGTCCTTAACTGGTCATTTGACCCCCGCCATAGGCCCCTTTCGGGGCTGCTTGTGGGTACATATTGTAATTGTAATTGTATCAGCAGATCCTTGGAGAGCATGGCTGCACAGTGTTTCTTAGTTGTCACCTCAGGATTTAGCTGAAAGCATCCATCCTTTGGTAACTTGATCTTCCTTGGAGAAGACACTTCGAAAGCACTGCACAGTAGGTCCATGCAGGACTGTAGCAATAGGGTGTCTCTGGCCTCTGGATCCTTCTGTCTCACCTGATGACAGGATCCTGTGTTTGAGCTTGATTGCATCTTTCAGGATGAGCTTTCGCTCCCCTTCAAGCTAATCAGCGTTTACACAGGGTGACAGGAAGTCCATACCGATGAGTATATCCACACCTATGCTAAGATGACAGAGACTGTTATTCTAAAGTGCCAATCATCATAGATGAAGTCTAGAACTGCAGTCTCAATCATGCTCCATTTTGTGCCATTGGCACATGAGGAATCCATCTGACTTCTGGTGGCACCTTTTCTGTTGTGCAAAAGGTGATTCACTTTTGGTGACCCTATGATAGCTCCAGTGTCACACAGGATGTTAATGGTCTCAAAGCCATCCTGATTTGCATGTTTGCATTGGATCTTAATCCAGCATTGCATCAGGCTACCACCCACGAGTAGGCTGATAGTTGTGGGTACCCCAAACTTGTCCAATTCCAAGTCTGGACCAGCTACCAGTTTCCCTGGGATGGGTCGCCTCCTCCTCCTTTTTTGGAAAGAGGGATATATGTGTAGCCTGGATGGTAGCCTCCACACTGGAAGCATCCTTGATATCCTCCTTGAGGATGAGTTATTTGATGACTAGGTTGCTGTAGTGATGGTGGCCATGCCATTGGTGGTTGCTAAGAGGGCATTTGAAGTCCTTGAAAATGGTTTGTCTACCTATCTGATTGTTGTTTTGAAAAGGGATGGTTGGACTGGTCAGCAGGTGGATAGTCTGCTCCAGTTTGGTTTGTGTTATTCTGGTACCCACTGGTGGAAGTAAGAGGTCTTGTTCGACCTCCTCGATCTCTGCGGCTAGCCTTACCACTTGGGTTTGTTCCATGGATATAACACATCTGCTGTCCATGCTTTTGACACCAATCACAGTGTGCTGGACCAGGTTGTCCAGTTTGATTCTTGTTCTTCTTGCACCCTCATCCTTGTTGGGGTTGCTGGGGATTTGAAGTTCCGGAAGCTGTTACTGCTTGTGGTGGAAGACAATCCTTGACAGTTTGCTAAATAAAGGCCTTTAACTCTTCTGACAATGTCTGTGAAGGGTTGGGCTTTGGCTGAGATCCATGAGCTGTATTTGATGTTTTTGCTGATTTAGTTGCAGCTGTTGTCAAGTCCTGCACTCCAGATACTTCATGAGACTTACAAGACCATTCTGAATCCTGCTCCTGGTTTGCTTGGACTTTGTTGAGTGCTTGCACTAGTGTAGTCATGTCCTTGATGTCTGTCATAATCATGACATTCAACCTGATTGTAGGAGGAAGACCATCAAGGACTTCTGCTTTCACATCAGTAAAAGGCATCTTATCATTCCTCAGCATGCAATATTCATGCATCTAACATGCAATTGAGCCACTGGCTGGTGTGGGATCAGTTTTAAATCAGCAATCTGGCACTCCAGCACATTGATTTCATCTTCTGGGCACCACATCTGCATGAACGTTTTTCGATAATCAGGCCATGTAATCTGAATACGGTTTCCCTGTGCATCTGTTCCATGCAGCAGCATTTTGTGCCTGTGTGAAGGTGTATCTCCATAATGGAGATTTATATATTGTAGTTTCAGCTCATTGCTGAAATTGCAGATGTCAGCGTAGGCTTCCCATTCCAGTAGCCAAATATGGGCTTGTTGCCCTAAACCATTAAATTTATTTTTAAATAATGGTTTTGGTGCTAGATGAGTAGCCATTGTTGCTGAAGGTAGTTGATTGGACTGGATATTTAGTTCTTCCTCTTGTTGTAGATCCTTGATATTTAGATCCACAATTCCTAAGTCTCAAACTATGGTATCCTTGTCTGTCATCCGGCGAGGATCCGATCAAGGAATTATATAAATTGATGTAGAAGCTCCTAATTCTTCTTTAGGTGTACCTAAATAATTGAAGACTACTAAGCACCCTTTAGCACCTTCCAAGAATTCTGGAAAATATTCCAGTGAAAAGAAATTACATCTTTAATCAGTTTCATTTCATCGATACTTTAGAAGCTCATTGTTATCAAGTGTTATCAATTGAAGACTACTAAGCACCCTTTAGCACCTTCCAAGAATTCTGGAAAATATTCCAGTGAAAAGAAACTACATCTTTAATTAGTTTCATTTCATCGATACTTTAGAAGCTCATTGTTATCAAGTGTTAGGAAAGAGGTTCCTTCCCACATTTCGGAATAAAACTTAGAAAATCTGTAAAGGATTAGGGATTGAACACTCCATCATCTTGTAAGGTGCTAAAGGGTGCTTAGTTGTGGTAACTAGCACTTCCTAAAAGCTAAACTATCCACTTTCTG
Source organism: Mycogona germanica (assembly GCA_034698785.1). NCBI lineage: Eukaryota > Metazoa > Arthropoda > Diplopoda > Chordeumatida > Chordeumatidae > Mycogona > Mycogona germanica. The sequence goes on along the minus strand of JAQGBY010004177.1, from coordinate 8,652 downwards.
AAAATATCCGATGAAAAATACAAATTACAAGTTAAGGAAATTAAATAATTTCCAAATTATCTCTGTTGGAGAAATAGCACCTCCGTGTGTGTCACGCGCGCTGCCGGGTCCAAGGGTCGACTCGGCAGTGAGTGCGTCGCCGCCTAATTGGCGGTGAGCATGTTGCCAGTTTGTTTGGCGATGTGTGCGCTTGTGTTTTGCCGTCTTGGCGTCTCGCTCGAATAGAGCAGAATGATGGGATGTGCGTGAGGTGGCCGTGAGGGCCACCAACCACATCTACACCACAGGAATTATTCCTGTGGTGTACTGCATAGGGTGCAAGAAGTGGGATGACCTGGGCAAGCTGGGGGTCTTCGTAGGATACAACACCTAAGGACTTGCTGCTGCCCCAGCGTGCCCCTACTCTGCTCCACGAGGACAACCAAGTCGCCAGCGCCATGGTGGACTCTGACAGATCAACGGCCAGGACGAAACATATTGACATGCACCACCTCCAACTTAGGGATCTTGGTGCTCCGGTACTGTCCAAGCGAAGATATGATGGCAGACATGTTCACCAAGCCCCTCCCTCTAGAGGCTCATGAGCAAGTGGTGGGTGCTCTTGGCTTGAACTAGTCTCGATGTTGTGACGGATCGTCAAGATGAGTTTTGTGTTTGTATGCCACCACGCCAGGGCCTGGTGGCCTGTCGCCATTGCCAGCTCACCTGCAGCAGTAGAGAGAACTTTTTACTAGTGTTGGAGGGTAGTGGGGTAGCGTTGTTTATCTGTTTGCTTGCCCCCTTCCTCTGCCGATTGTGAAGCCCCTCTTGCCCCAGGTGTTGTGCTAGTTGTTCTAGTGTTTTTGGTTTTGTGATGCCCCCTCCTGTGAGGAGGGGTGTGCACCTCTGTGTGTGTCACGCACGCTGCCAGATCCGAGGGTCGCCTCGGCAGTGAACGTGTCGCTGTCTGATTGGTGGCAAGCATGTCACCAGTTTGTTTGGCAACATGTGTGCTTGTGTTTTGCCATCTTGTTGTCTCGATAGCATAGAGTGGGACAGGATGTGTGTGGGGCAGCCATGGGGGCCACCACGCACATCTACACCACAGGAATTGTTCCTGTGGTGTACTGCATAGGTTGCCAGCCCAAATGGCAACCTGCACAGCCAAATAGTATAAAAGGAGCCAGTCGGTCTGGCTCCATACTCACTTTGTTGCCAGTCTCCACGCTATACAGTCTCTCTGTTTGTTAGCCACAGTCTGTGATAGGAATAAAGTCTTTTTATTTTAAACTTCCATCATTTTGCCCGTCTATAATTAATTGCAGCAGCCCTCAAACAGTTTTCCAACAATTTCTTAAAGATGTCTTTAAAAAAGTCTCTTAAAGATGCTAGTGTCTGTGTTTATTTCGAGCGATGAAGATGATCCACTTAAAAGATGCTCAGAGATGCGGTCTGAAGATGCTGAAAAGTTTTGTGTATTGTAGCACACATGTCACGATTCCTAACTAAGACTAGGGGAGGCCTCTGATCTGGGAATTGTCCCATAAATCAAGTGGATATTGTCCTCTCAGCTCATGCCATGCTAAAATCAGTGGGGTGGTTCAAGCTAATGCCCATTAGTGTTGACATGCCCCAAACCCATTAGACACAGATCATGCATAATAACTCTGCAACACTTTTTACCAGAACCAATGTTACCAAACATCTTGGTTACATCAGATGTTACCAAACATCCAAGATGAACCAAGCAACAATCAAAACTGTCACCCTCTGGAATAAAACATGAGAAACAATTATTAAAGAATTTTGATTACATGGAAATTGAAGTCTGAAAATCAAACAAGATGAATGTGATCAATTTCTTAACGCACTTTTGGAATTATTTATTTATCAAATCCAACAACTGGAAACCGCAATTATTAATTGCTATTATCGAAATCCATATTGTTGGCTATATTTATAGAACCTTATAAATAATTTAGAAAATATTTATTAAAAGCCACAGGAATTAAAGGGCAACACTAGGAAACTGTTGGAGGATTGGCACTTCCTAGTGTGTTGTGCTAGCTGCCGAGTCTAAGGGTCGACTTGGCAGTGAGAGTGTCGCCACCTCATTGGTGGCTAGCACATCGCCAGTTTGTTTGTCATCTTGTTGTCAATTAATTCAATTAATTCAATTAATTCAATAGAAACTAATAAATTAACAATCCTGCCCTTCAAAGATTGAGAATCCCTTGAGAAAATGAGAAAAGTTCAAAAAAGTATTTCTTGAGTTAAAACTCCAAAGAAACACATTTATAATTGAATAATATCTCAATTACCTTTAGGATTGCTCATTATAATTCATAATTCATAATTATAAAAAGGATAATGTAAGATATAATCAACCATCAAACAGTAGGTTTACTAAATAAAAACCTTCAAATGATGGTCTCAGAAAAGACAATTTAGAAATTACACTTGAGAAATATTTATATTTCGTAAAGCAAGGGCAATGACCAGTGTCTCACACAATTGCACAACTATTTTAAAAATCCAAATCAATATCAATCGCATCCATGCTTGGATTTATTCAATCCTGCTTTAATTGATTAAAATTAATCAATCAAAACATTTCCAGAGCAATTCTGAAATATATTTTTAATTTGGAAAAACTGTTGGAATAATGAATCATATCCCTATTCTTTCTTCCTTTCCCCTGTTGAGAGTCTGTATCTGACAGCACTGTATTGTTTTCTTATATTGCCATGTGCAAATATCATGTGCAGATTCAAAATTGAAAAACTGTTATCTTTTAAACAACTGTAAATAAACCAATAAGTGAACCACTAATTTCACTGATTATATTTGTAAGCCATAGATTCTCGAAGCATTCGGAATCTATTCTTCCTTCTCCTTCCCCCTCCCGGACCAATGAGAGCGCACCCTGACGCAACCCAATGGGGAGTAGGGGTGGCGCTGGAGGTCAAGAACCGAGTCTTGGTCAGCGATTCTCGCCCCAAGCTCGGTGTCACTTCTCTCAGACCAGTTGACCATACTGGTCATTCTTTTTAAATCGGTTGATTTTGCTGGTAGCCAGTCATTGGTAATTGCAGTGGTGTAATTTCGCAAATCTATTAATTCTGTGAATTTATTGCTGAACATGATAATCGATGAATTATCTTTATTTTGGAAATGAGAACGATAGTCGAGTTCTCTTCAATTTTGGATTTGCATAGGAAAAACAAAAGAGTTCTGATTTTGCATTTCCGTCGCAATGGAATGTTCATGAACAATCGATAAAGATTATAATCGGATTGACGGACAGTAAAATTCAACAAGAAGTTATCGCATGAATGAACTTTCTCGCCGGGGAGAAAAGCAAATTTTTGCTGTGTCAAATCCCTCTGGTAAAAATGAGAAGCCAGAGTGAATTTTCTCCAATATTTTCGACGATAGGTTGAATGGAATTTCAACAATACGACGGCAGATTTGTGGTGTAGAAATCCCGACGAGAATATCAACTTCGCATGTGAAAACTGTGATTCGGTTCGTCAATCTAAAAATCATCGATTGGACGATGACGCGACTTGTTAAATCTGGATGGCAGATCTACAACATGGAATATGCAGAGACGGTAACAATGGGGTAGCTCCCCAAATAAACAATATAAACTTTCTAGTTATCTTTGGCCAATATAAAGTTTGATGTAACTTGATAAAATTGAATCTTAGTAATTGCTTTTTGGTAAACTGATAAAAAGTAATTAATTTTATTTGAATTGCGTCTTGTGAAAAATGATTTGTGTATTTGAGTTGAACTTGAATTCATTTGTCCCATAAATTTATAAAGCAGAATCAGGGGGGATATTTTTGTGTCATAAAAAATGTCATAAAATAAGTTTCCCACATATTGTCAAATTCATCAGGTTATGGGCTGAAAATGCAAATAATCCATTGAGCAGTGAGTAAATGAACTTTTGCAAACTTATTTGCTGAAAAGGGAGACCAATAAGATGGGGAAAATGATGAAAATTCTCACATAAGGTCAATGTGCCTGGACAGTGTTACTGTGTGATTTTCACATCCAGTTCCAGAAAAGTAAGTGTGAAATGGGCACAGTTAGTTCAACGTGGCAAAAACAGTTAGAAATTTCATCTTGATTGTTTTATTTCGCCACCAAAAAATGAAAAAAATGGATCTTACTGAAATGAGAATGTCTAAGACTGGAGTGGCCTACCTAGGATGGTAAGAACTAGTCAGTATGGAAGCAAAAGACTGAAATGCTGCTGATATCTGATGGCATATGGTTTGTCATCAAAGATTCAAAACCAACAGAAAGTGACGCTTCCTGGGATCTTGACAACAACAAGGCAATGGCAAAAATCATGATCATGATCACTAATAAACTCCATTCAAGGTTTGAAAACAGCCAGAGGCATCTGGGCCAATCTTGAGGCTGACTACGGATGAATTTCCTTCCTGAAGATGGTGAGCTTAAAGGCCAGTTTGTACAACATTAAGTAGACATTCGGGAGTATCAAGGAGCATCTTGGAAAAATTCTCGACATTCTTGCTCAAATCAGAGGAGCAGGTTGTGAGTTTTCAGACCAAGATCTCAGCGTGGCAATCATTGCCAGCCTGCCAAACAGCTACGCACCCTGGATTAGGGAAGTGTTGGGGCAAGGAATATCACAGATAGACTCAGATGAATTCATCAGAAAATTGAGCGCCGGAGGGAAGTGGCATAGCTCAAAAACCACAAAGGACAACTGTGACACCAGCGCTATGAGTGTCATATGCACCATGCAGGGTGATGAGAAATTTCAATGCAAGGAGGAGCAGAGTTGCTACAATTGTGGCAAGAAGGGGCATCTTTTGCAAAGACTGTTTCAAGCAGAGAAAACAGAAGTTTAACAAGGAGAAGGAGCCACTTCAAGCAAAGGCAGCAACAGCATCCACTCCTGCAAGTTGGAGCAAGCAAAACCTCACACTCTGTATCAGTGGATGAGCTGATAAAAAACTCAAGGGCAAATGGTGTGTTGAATAGGGAGCAGCTGACCACATGGTGAATAATTGAAATTTCTTCACCACGTTATGATCATATGATGACACAGTTGGCATCACAGATGGTAGCAACATGCAGATAAAGGGTATTGGTCAAGGAGACATCAGAATCAGGAGACCAGCAGGGGACACAATCACCATTACACTCACAGATGTAATGTACATTGACAGAATGACAACCAGCAAGAAACCTCTGTGCCAAGAAAATCATCTTATTGACCTCAAGCTGACTGGGAATTTGTAGCATTTTCCCACAATTGGTTTGAATAAGAGTGCCAACATTGTGCAACTTCATGGAACCCTTGAGACGTGGCACTGAAGACTAGGCCACCGCAGCAACAAAGCAATCAAGCAACTTGTACATGATGAATTGGCTCATGGCATTGAGCTGAATAATATCATCAACAAAGATGAACTGTGTGAATGCTGCATACATGGGAAACTTTCCCGGAAGAGTTTTCCAGAAAGCAAGACTCATGCAAATCAACCAAATGATTTGATTCATTCAGACTTATTCTATACCTATTCTGTGAACCTATGTGGACCTATTTCTGTGAACTCCTTTGGAGGCAATCGTTATGTATTGACTTTCATTGATGATTACTCTAGATACACTAATGTTTGTTTTCTCAGATCGAAAACACAGGTTGCGGGAGCTGTGCATGAGTACACAGCAAGCATGGCCACAAAGTTTGGCAGAAGGACAAAAGCATTGCATACTGACAATGGCAACAAATATGTTGGGCATGATTTGGAGGATTATCTGCATCAAGAAGGAATTGAACATCAGACAATGGTTACCTATACACCAGAACAGAATGGTGTTGCTGAATGCAAGAATCATTCTTTGATCAAATGTGAAAATGTGCCTCTCACATAGTGCCTAAGCACTGAGAGGGGTGCAGAATCTTCCTGTTGTGACCCGTCACTTCAGTGAATTTAAAAAAAAAATTATGCCATGGGGTAAACATTTGTAACCGAACTTCCAGTTTTCTTTTTGTTTTTTTTATTTGTCAACTAGTCAACCGCACTACAGGCGTTTTGTACCCCTCCAGTTGAAAGTAGCACCCTCTGGTGGACGTGTTGCTGAATGGTCTTGGGTTCGATCCTTGCATAGGCAATTTTTTCTAAGGAAACTTGAACGAATGGTCACGTAAATATCTTGGTCACGACATTGATTAAAGAATCCACCATAGTTTTGTGAACTTCTTAGTTTTTCTTGGCGATCAACATTTTGACGAATGAAATATTGGGTAAAATTTGAACATTTTTTTTATTAAAAAACGTTGATACAGTTTCATGTGTCCTGTATTTTGTAATTTACTACGAGAGTTTATTAAAGAAATGATTTGTTCTTCTACCACGGAATATCACAACTTATCCCGACTGTCATCATTGGCTCATTCAGATTCGATCACACTGAATGCTTGAGCTCACTCTGGTGGCAATCTGTGTTACTTTTGAGTATTCCGGTCAGCACCTATGGGGATCGTCATTTTGAGAACGCATGCGCAACTAGCGAGTGAGCGCAACATCCGCCAGAGCATGATTCCGGGTTTCATAGTTCCGGGCTTTGGGCGAGACTTGTCGAAAATGTGGAATGCAGTCCGGTTCAAAGGTCGATTGTTTTCGTGAACTTGCCGAAAAATATTTCTCGCTGTTGCAAAATGACTGCTACAAATATTAGATTCGTTGCATACTAATCATAATTTTTCTAACTCAATTAATCCGGTATCCTGTACACCAAATACACCAATTCTTAACTTCCAACGTCAATAAAATCGTAAATGTTTAATCCAATTTAGCCTTCACTATTTCACGAAAATATCACGAAATTACGTAAAATATTAGTATTGAAGCTTGACTTTGTAGTTTCTTCGATCCTTGCTATGTCATTATTTGAAAATACCTGGCACTTTTGTCTTATCAGATTTCTAGGGTTCTTACATCTTTACCAAATTCCACTTCTCATTCTCTTTAGCCTCAAATTAAATCATCAGGAACGAAATCATCACGAATAAATCTGAAGCGATTCCTATTATCTCTTCTCAATTATAGCCAATTATGAGATCCAAATTGTTAACCACATTTCATGGCAACCTACTAAAATATTAATAAAATAACATCTAAATATGTTGTGTTTTTAAAACCAGATATCCGACTTGGCGTGCTTCGGCACCATTCTAAATAACACATTAGCTGAACTGAATAACGAAACAAAAATATTGAACTCGTTCCATTTGTTAAGGATAAAAGTGATTATGCTAAAGTAGAAATTGCAGATTGTAATGAATACTCGTGTATCTGGACCAATGGCGTACCTTTATTTGGATAGGATATGTTGGTTAGTGAAGATGAGTCATTTATTTTGCAAATCAACTAAGTAGGTATCATATATTTAGTTACAACAACTTAATCATTTTTTTTTTAATCAACTGTAGCCAACCGCACTACAGGCGTTACATTCCCCTCATGGTGCTTAAGCATTATGCGAGGGGGAACGACCAGTACCCCGGGATTGAAATTTTCGAGAGCCCGCGCCGGGAATCGAACCCGGGACCGCCGAAACCACAGTCCGTCACTAAACCAACTGGGCCACGACGAGTCGTACAACATTTGTTTGAACACATTTAACAACTCAATCATTTAAACACATTAGTTTTTGTGCAAAAGTTGTCAAATTATAGCTCTTAATCTGTTGAATAACTATTTAATACGGATTTGTACACGCAAAGAAATAATGTGTTCGAAGTTCATTATTCTCGTGGTAAAAAATAATAGCAAAAAATTCATTCAAGATTAAGAATAACATGTTATGATAAGAAAAAGAAATTTGGGTGCTTCCAAAAATATATAAACAATTTATTGAAATTATAAATCCAGCAATAGAATAAAATAGCCTAAATAGCTTGTTTTGGCTTCTTACAATAAAATGCGTATCGTATCAGATTACAATAAAAACACATTTATAGCATTGAACACGGCAAATCCTGTTTACATATTGATTTTGGATTTATGAAATCGCATGTGGATTATTATAAACGACGGTTTTTATCAGGTTGCGTATGTGCATTCCCGAAGAATTCCGGATATCCTGTTTGCCGAAGGTTTTTTGGTCAGTTTGTCATTTTTTCGGACATTTACGGTATTCTATTTGTGTCAATTTCATATTAGTTAAAATATTATTAAAAATTATATTAAGTCTTAAAAAGTTGAAATTTTGTACGAAAGATAAAATGTTTAAAACGATAAAAGGCATCAGTTAACACATTCATCAGGAAATGATACGGGAAATAGATAAAACCTCAAGTGTCTCGATCGGAAGGTTGGAATTGAATTTGGGACCAGTAACAGGCTATAATTAGTTTAAACTCTTAACTTTGAGACAGTAAAATATTGGTTAAAAATGAATTACCACGATTTGTTTTAGGCGCATAACCTTTTCACAACCGGATGTCCTATGGGGACAATAGCATCTTAATTTGAGGGCTTCCTTTTCGAATGCGCGGGCGATGGTCACCTGGAACAGAATTATAATGTCGTGGAACATATGTGGGCAAGTATTATTAAAGAAAACAATTACACCCCCTTGTTCTACAAAAATGAGGAATCAAGAATAAAATTGTCA
>JAQGBY010004176.1:0-17251 GCA_034698785.1 Mycogona germanica | reverse complement strand
GCGGACTGGGCCGGCGATCGGGTAGATCGTAAATCGACCTCCGGCTACGTGTTCCGGCTTGGACAGGCCACGGTGGCCTGGTCCACCCGGAAGCAAGGTGCAGTTGCTGTGTCGTCGACCGAGGCAGGGTCGACTTTCCCCAATTTACTGAAGGGACACCAATATTTCTACTAATGCAAATTTGCTTTATCTTAATTCAATTGAATTTATATTTATGTTAGCAGCTGGGAACAACTAAACTATTTATTTATTCACTGATTCGACCATCCTGTCCTCAGACCACATTAATTCAAAGACATTAAAAAAAACTTGACATCATACACATTTTCATAATCACACTCTGCTCTTTACTTATTTTTTTTAAACAGATTCATTTGCTGATTTTGAAACTCATGACTTAATTTGCAATCACAGTTTGAAACGTTCTTATTTAAAAGTTTTTATGGGGAGCGACCCCTCTTACTGTTCGTCATTATTTCTCTACTGGAGCCACTACATTGGTAATACGCCCAAGTGGCGATCCTCTCCCCATCTATTTCAATTGATCTCCACAAGGAGAGAAAGAACAACTGGCACTGCAGCCCTGCTATGTTTAATTTTGGCACAAGCTCAGCACCAGGCAACCGAGGAATTTCTCCACCAAATAACGCACGTCGAAATCGAGCCCAGGGGCTCGGGAGTAGGCATTCGTCCTTGACGCAATTTCAGATGAGAGGCCCAGGAGCGAGCAAACGATGATAGCACACTGCGATGCTGGAAGACAAAATTGTTCTATGCCATCTGGCTAGGCACGAAGGACGGCATTTGCGAAAAGTCAATTGTGGACACAAAATTATCCAATTTTGCTCGACTCGGCAGATTGATTTGAAATTTTATTTAGTTGACAAACAATAACTTGGTGTACCGGGTGAGAAATTAAAATTTCTTTTTGTTGAGAGACAACATCTTTGTAGAACCAGCCCAGCTGGTCATTCTGGTAGGAGTGACCCCGAGCCTCGGTCAGTTTTTCCCAATTTAGGCTCGGGTCATGGTGGCCCCCCTGGTGGGCGAAAATTCCCATGCGTCGCTGGGGGCACAAGTTGGTGAGGCGGCCATGGAAGCGCGAGGCAATGGTTGCCGCTATCAATGGTTACTACCATTGATAGCTGCAACCATCGTCCTGATGCTTACATTTATTTCAAATGTGGAGGTACAACATCCCCACTCCAATATCCCAACCTATTCAATGTGCCCCCTAGAGCTCCATATCCTTTAGAATATCCCAGGATCCCAGCTGATATACTTTATCCTGTCTTATTTTAAAAGTTCACTTAGACCCAAACTCAACTAGTCTATCAGAGAACCAATAGCCCCAAGCTTTATCAGGTGTTCTCAATACTCCCTTTATTATTATTCTTTTTGTATTAATATTCAAAATCTTGCCATGAACATATGCTCAGATATGAAAAGACAACTGGTTACAAAGTCCGCTCTAACTGCGTCACGCAAGGTGTGAAAATCCTAGGTCCAACTCAAATGAGCACTGATCCCAGTATCTATTACTTTTTATCCCTCAGATGTGTATGATTATAAATCAGTATTTAATTTTGTAATATAATTTTACTATCCTTATAACTCTCAATTGTCATGCCAGTTAACATGATCATGAAACTGGAACCGGCAACAAACCATTTTTCAAACCCGATACCAATTACTGGGTGTTGTACCACCTACTCCTAGCTTCTACAATCTGTAGTTAGAGCCCCAAATTTCCATTCCCAAGTTAGGGGGGAAGAATCCCAAATCTCAAGTATGAACCTTTGTGATCCCAACTTCCCTACACCTAATTCAATTTATAGTGGATGTGTATTGTTACATTATATTCCAATTACTTTTATGTTATGTGTACTCAACCCTGATAACCCTGTCACACAATTTGAAACAATCAAGCACCTGATCTCTCACAGTGTGTCTCACAGTCATGTGTACCTGGAACTGACTCCAAAACCCCAGGTATACCCAAATACTGTGCAAATTGCTCCAACCATGTAACTGGATCCAGTGCCAAACAGCTTTCCAATCTCGGTGGTGATTATTAATTCTTGAACTATCAATCAATATGTATTACCGTGTTCGCATGTGCAAAACCCACCAGTATTTTGATTATATTGCCCGAGTGCAATCAACTGGTGGTCAAGACAAAGAGACTTGGGAATTTTTTGTGGCCTAGAAAAGGAGCAGACTTTTGCTTACCGGTAACCAACCGGTTTGCCTACCGGTTTGGGCAAATAATTTTTGACTGTGCTGATAGTATGCTGCTTCTGAAGCAAAAAGCATGCTTCTAAAAGGCTGCCCTGGATCTGGGAAGAGGCTGAAGATTTCATAAAAAAGTCAAGCAGTTGAAATCTAAAATCTATCCATCACCATGTAGGTATGATTGGGCACAGTTTTCATGTTTGTGTGAGCATTAAAAAGTTTCCACGAATCAGTTGGTGCCTCGTCCATGCGTACTTTGCAAGTTGGTGATTTTTTAACAATTTGTTCAGCAATTTTGTGGAATTGCAGATTTTGCAGATATAGTGTTGGATTCTAACAATTGCTTGCCGGGACTTCGAACTTCCCTTGAGCTTCCTTTGTGTGGGAAAGATGAGAAGGACACTGGAGCGGGAGAAGGAGGACTGGCCGCCCTGCCAGAAAGGAATTTAGATGGGGCAGGGTGGGCCAAGGCGAATAATGATTGATTGTTAATGGTTGATGATGACGATTGGAAATGGTCAAAGCATGGGAGGATTTTAATTTTAATTATTGTTGCAAGATGGTGTAGGTTTGACAGGGATTGTTTGTGTTGACCAGAGCGTTTCGAACAATGGGGGGCTGTCGGGGGTTGAAGTATTTAATTATTTAATCTAGTTTTATCGAGCAGGTTGTGCAGGTTATATGCGGGTTGAATGACTGTCAGAAATGTATGCAGACCATTGTTCGAATTTATTGAGGGGGAAGTGTGGGGTCTTGTTTTGATTCATGTGTTGAATTATTGTCAGAATTGTTTTGTCGAATTTTTGTGCGAGTTAATGCGACTAACTAGTGACAACCCCCCCGGATGGATTTCTGGGTGGGATGAGTGGGGCACTTCTCATAAAAGTGGAGTAAGTTAAAGGTGCTGGCAAGATAGGTCACGAAGCAAGGGAGTGGAAAGGCTGCAAGAGGGGATGGAAGTTGGAGCATCTAATAGAGGGAGGAGTGAAGGAGGATTGCAGATAATGAAGTCAGGCTGGTGATGGAGAGAGTCGGACTGTAGGGTTGCGGGTAATATACATGAGAAGACGGTACTTAATGTGATAAAACACCAAAATATTGTCGTGGCCCTGACAGATTGCCTGTCAGAAAGTATGGCACACCCACCCAATAAGCAAAGCCAAACGAGTCTTCAGAGCTCACCACTAGAGGGCGGGCCTGGTCATTTCTTAGGATCAATGCCTTAAGCAGGACTGAATTGTTGTGTATGACTTCACTTGTGAGTTATACTGGCGCAGAATGTCTAGGTTTAAAAGTTGATTACCACTATTTGTTGAACTTTCGATTCGATGAATGTTTTAATTTGCTGACTTTTCTTGGTCATAGTGGTTGTGCAGTTGGTGAAATGCCTTGTCATTTCATATTGCTGCACGTATTTGTGATTGGAATAAAATCACGCATTGTGGACGCTCGGAAGTTTTGGAATTAAATTTGTTTTAATATTCGTTGAGAATACAATCATACATTTGTAGCGAAATTTTCGGGCATAAAACAGAGATTTTGATTTTCATGTCCGGTGACTAACTCTCGAACGTCTCAATGAAATAGCATAAAAATTAACATACCCTTAGTACACCGTCATAAGTCGTTAGCGACGGAATATCAGATCTCAATTTTCAATATTCAATATTGAAATAACCGTTACCAAATTCTGGATAATCTTCCTTTCCCTTCAAACTTAAAAAATGGCGTCTCCACATCAAAAGCGTGACGTCGTCGATTTCACGAGACAACCAAGCAAACCAGATAACAGTTCCAATCAAGCACACCAAACCACATACTATTACCGGAATAATATTTTCAAAATAAAAATAAAATAACGATATTAAAAAACATAAAACAATCAAATAGATATTTTAAAACTGATTATTTTTCAATTTGACATAACAATTATCAAACAATTGAAAATAAAAAAAAATTAATATAACAAAAAAACATGTTGAGGCATCACATTACATGACGTTATTATAGCACGTGAAAATTCGAATTTTACAACAAACAATTAATTTTAAACAATTTTTTATTTCATTGGTGGTTACTGTAAACCCAAGCAAAGCCGGGCACAACATTTTTGTATATTATAATTCTAAGTTTCAAACTGTCTATCCGGGGGGGGCTTGACGAAATTGTATCAAATTTCAGCTCTACTAAGTTCCTAAAATTTGTAATCGAGCGCAACTTATTTCAGATCTCGATGTTGCGTATTTCTCGAGATATCAGTCACTTGAAGATTTTTTTAAATCCTTAAATAACTTAAATCTTTGTCTGAAAATTCCAATATGACGTATCCGCTGGTCCAAAATGACGCTGTTCCTATCACGTGCTTGACCAATGCTGCCAGTCATATTTCCATATTTTCTATTTGAAAATCATTTAAAAACTGAGACAGCTATTTAGCAAATTTGGAATAATTCCAGGGATTAAGGCGGGATTTTGAGGAAGCACCTCTCAAATGTGATCACACATTCTCAAGTTTACAAATCGTCAGGTGACAATTAGACTCCTGTCGCCATTTGCATTATTTTCAACGAGAAAAGAAACTGCTGACGTTGTGGTGTTTCTCATTTTACTAATTAACAGCATAGGAGACTGTGCGTCACCTTTGAAATATTAAATATTTGGTCATAACTTCGCAATAAAGAAAATAATAACATTTGGAAATACATACTTATTCGTGCGTGCTTCGATTTTAGTAAACAATTTCTTCATTTGCAATTTCTTTCACGGTGTTCATTACATTTAAGATGTTACTTCTTTTTAAAGTAAAAATCATTTTTGTGAAAAGTCAAAGTTTGTTGAAAAATATTTTTTGAAATTTTAAGGGATTATAACAATGATTACTCCTATAACATACCTCGCCAGACAGTGTTTCTATTTTAATTATGATTTCAATTAATTTATGTATGAGACACGATGTCATAGGCAGCTAAATTGTCGATAATTAACACAAGAACATTTTTCAATTATGGAAACTCATTTATTTTGCGATAATCTCCCAAATAGTTTAGGCCTCTTTGGAATGTATTCAAGTTGAATCAACTGTTACGAACAAAACAGGCCTCTCTTTTCTAATTACGAATGAGGTCGCCAATTGTTTCATCTACACATACACGAAATAGAATCCTTGTTGTTGTGATCCCTGGAACTGCGGCCGAACCCGATCTACACTGTACATTCGCACCAACGACTTAATTAGATTGATTGATGATTTGGTCGTGCACGAAAGTTGAAAGACTATCAATAAATTAAATTTTTCATTTCCTTGCAAAGTAAAAAATATCAGTGGGAATCGTGAATAAAATTACGTATGAATAAGGGAAAGTAAAATTAGTGTTGGGGAAATTTTCTGTTTGCTTCCACAAGAAGTAGAAGTTCACACCGAAATGGATACATCATTGTCGCCACCTGGGGGCGTCGGAGCACAAAAGTTCAAAAACTATCATTAAATTAAATTTTTCATTTCCTTGCAAAGTAAAAAATAGCACTGAGAATCGTGAATTAAATTACTTGTGAATAAGGGAAAGTAAAATGAGTGTTGGGGAAATTTTCTGTGACAAGAAGTTGAAGTTCACACCGAAATGAACATTGTCGCCACCTGGGGGCGTCAAGGCTAGCAAGCTGTTAGGCCTACTAAACAAACACCTTTTTATTTCCCAAGTGCTTTGGTGAAACCCGTGGTTAACAATGACCAAGAGAATCACTTTTGAATAATGTTCGATTGATGGCAGATAAAATCAGTTTGTCGTTAGTGCCGCTATAAAGTTCCACCGTAAAGTCCGGGACACAGTACTTGAGTTTTTTTTTAATATGTCAAAGGAGTATTTTTACTTGTCGTCATTGCTCTGCCCAATTCACAGAAGTTAGGCCTCAACATGACTGATCTATATTCGTCTATGGTCGAGCATCTGCGGCAGATCCGCCCGGGGCGAGCGACACAGGTGAAGAATGTGGGTGGCGCCGCCCCGTGTGTCAACCCGATAAAAGCGCGATCCAATTAGGTTAATGAGATAGTTGGTTGTTATCTCCGAATTTCACTGGCGCCCGAAATTGAATTAGACTCGTCTGCCCTCTCCAGAGGGCGCTGGCGAAGCTCCCACAACCCTCCCACACCCACGCACGCTTCTCGCATATGCATACATATACTGTATATATATATATATATATCCAGTTAGAGTATATATATGCACAGCAAGCACGTCGATCGTCATATAACACACCTATTATGCGTGGGCGCCCTCTGGCGGATGGGCGTGGCGTAGTGGCTAAATTATCCCCCATCCACTATTGTTGTAATAATAAGGAAACTTTGTTGTCGAGTTTGATTATTGGTTTGAGGCTAGGTGGCGCTGTTTTCTTTTTTCTATTCTGGCAGCGCGAGACTCGTATCATTAACTATGAGTTACTAAACTGATGTTGCATTCGTGGTCGTATTGTTTGTTTCCGAGTGCAGAATATTTACGGTTCGCGAGTTTCTGAAATGCTTTGTGACTGTAATATACGTGAGCCCATTTATTATTAATCCAGGGATAGCTACGGACCAACTTTCTATGCATAAACCTTCGGGGTTATTAAAAATAATGAGAATAGGACGTCTTGACAATATTCTAATATATAATAAATAGCGAGTTGTGTCAGGGGCAGCGCCGGTGGACGAAAAAAGACGAACAGCGTCGGCGACAAACTCTTCAAATAAAATAATAGGTTAACTACTATCCTATATTATAAAATAGAGATTTCGATGTTCATGTCCGGAGACTATTCTCTCGAACGACTCAGTGAAATTGCATAGAAATGAATATACACTTAGTAAACCATCATAATTTGCTAGCGATCATTTTTCAGATCTCTATTTTCAATATTACGTAATAAAACAAGCGTTACAAAATTTTAGGTAATCCCCCTTTCGCTTCAAACTTAAAAAATGGCGTCTCCATATCAAAAGCATGACGTCGTCGATTTCACGAGACAACCAAGCACACCAGATAACAGTTCCAACCAAACACACCATACCACATACTATTACCGGAATAATATTTTCAATATAAAAATACAATAAAATAACAATATTAAAAAACATAAAATAATCAAATAGATATTTTTAAAATGATTATTTTTCAATTTAACATAACACGTTTGAAAATCCTAATTATTTAATATAAAAATGACATGTTGAGGCACCACTGCATGATGTAATCACGATTTATTGGTGGTTACTGTAACCTAGGAAAGCCGGGCACCCTTCTTGTTATTTAATAAGACGAAAACCACTGCAACTGACGAAAAGAAAACACAATAACGACGAAGATTCTCACTTACCTAACACATACCTCTACATCCTATTTTTTAAATTTTTTATTACCCATCACTGTAGTCGCTGCACTACAGAATTTTATGTACCCCTTGTGGTGTAAAGGAACTATGCGAGGGGCATATTTCCTCCAGTACCCTGGGATCGTCATGATCAGGAAGATATTCATCTCCCATGTGTTTTGTTAGGGTTAAACACTGAAGGGGGCCTAGTGTGCATACACACTTGGACCTTCAACCCCTAGATAGCTCATTCTTCCCCTTTCGTGTTTCGAGTAAATTGTATTTTATCTCTCTCATTGTAAATTCGAAGCCAGAGGAAGTTGTTGTGTGACCGACCAGCCCGAGTATACGCGTTTTCACATTTCAAAAAAATCGTGTCAGAAATCTACCAATCATAGAAATGCAGAGATCAACATTAGAGAGAGCAGAATTCGTAAATATCATTAGTTGCATGCACATGTAGTACAAGTAGTGCCATCTGGCAGCAGCTCCCAACAACAGATGTGGGAGGGGCTAATTTTTGCCAGTTTGGTGTTTTTATTGTGAAAATGGTCACACTCATCAACCACATGTGATCAGACAGCTGCAGGACTGGTAAATAAGTGCCGGATACAACATGTCTCATCCAGCAGTGATTTTGTTAGAATGAAGTGAAGTGAAAGTGCTTGTGTGTGTGTGCATCCAATGGCAGTAATATTGCCAATGTCCAGCTCTTGGCCAACCAGAATTCTGGATTTTTGCTTCCAGGGTGTGCTGGGCTGGGTATGGTTTCCCGACGAATCTTTGGCGCGAAGAAAAATCTTCGTCGTCCTGTGATTGGCTGATTTGATGACGTTTCGCGTTCAAAGTTGCGAAACGTCACCAAATCAGCCAGTCACAGGGCAACGAAGATTTTTCTTTAATCTGAAGATTCGTCGGGAAGCCATACCCTGGACTCATTGGATATTGTGCAAGTGTGTGTGCATGTGAACAGGGGTGGGATTAGGAAATAATTTATGAGAAGACGGTCCAAGGCAGAATGAGGAGACTTCTCTGCTACTGAAGGTAACGGAGGCAGAAAGTGACTTTCTTTCAAGGGAACATATTTTTCTGCGGGCTGCCTTTCTCATCCTTGTGCATTGTCATGCATGTCCCTTCTCATGCATGATCATTTTGGAATTTGGTCATTAGTGATCTTGACTGCTCTAAGTGACCGTTTTTATTATTGTCCGCTCCCATCATTGTCCATTCTCGATTTTCGTAGTTGGTTATTACTTATCTTGACATTTGTTGTGCTTTGCCCGATCCCTTTCCATAGACCAGTGCCATTTCCTGTTTCGTTCGAACAACCCTTGAAGCGTTTGCTGACGGCTGATCTATTTTCTATGCCGTTTAGTAGATGGTTCGTTTGTTCCCTACACCCCTCAACCCCCCCTTACGCATCACTTAGTCAGCGAATGCGCAGGGGCACAATGTGATCAACCTCTTTCTGTACACTTTCTTCTCCAATTTCTATGCACTCACCCACACCACTGACCTACATGAAGTAGAATTCGGGAAGAGTTTTTGCCGAATCGGACGATTGATTTGGCGGATATGCCCACCGAAAAAAAATTTAAACTAGTAGAATTTTTTTTTATCTTTTACATTCGTAAATAAAATCATTAATGACCGCCTAAATGTCGCTGGAATAATTTGACCTGCAGTTTTTTTTTACTTACATTTCAATTTTTCAGTACTACTAATCATCATTGTTTAATTTCAGCCGATAGAAACACATCACTGATGTTAAATCAGGTCGTAGGTTGTTGGTAGGTTGATTGATACAGATTTCGATAAGTCAGTAATAGACAGCATCATCAAAGATAGCGATGTCTGATTGTCCAAAAATTATCCCATCTCGCTACTTAGGCTTTATCCCAGTTATCTCTTTGATCCGTCTTCCAAATCATTTTGTATTCAGAAATCCGTATATTTTTTTCGCCTTTGCTTTTCCCGTGCAATCTCAACAAACACGTTTCCTATTAAGATGTTGTCGTTGGTGGGGTTGGCGCTGTTTTTGGCGCGATTTTTCATTTTCTGTCAGTGCGTGGTGGAGGCGACTGCGTAATGCCTGTTTGAGCTGCGGGGAATTAGGGAGGCGTGAGGGGGGCTAGGAGTGGGTGGTGGGGAAAGGGAGGGCTGCTAGAAGTCAACCAGGCAAATCAGCAAAAAGAAATTGCAACCCCTCCTTCCCCACCCACCTCCTCACTCCCACTGTCATTATTCTCCAAACACTCCAAAACAGAAGCCGACCGCAGACTGGCTAGGTCATTGCTTAAAAGGAGGGACGCGCCCTGGGCAGATAGCACAAGTGATTTGGACGGATATTAGTTTGCACATCGGATTAATTGTTTAATTTTTATTTAATACAAGAATGTTACCCGGGTTTGCCTGGGTTTATAGTAACCACCAATGAAATAAAAAATTAATTGTTTAAATTTACCGCCTATTTTACGTTTACACGATAACACACGAAAAACGCAAGCGTTATTTTAAATCAGTTAGTTATCCTAATCGAATAATAGAGTGTACTATGTACTATTATTGTATTTGAGAGTTTCGCCAACTCTGTTCGTCTTTTTTCGTCTTGTGCTGTCCCGGAGACAACCCCCATTTTAGGAAAATAACAGTTTAATTTAATTTAACGCTATCCTCTCGAGCACTCGACACTTGTCCATTGTTTCTTACCTTCTACCTCTTTCTATATTTCCGATATTACGATTTTCTATTGCATTTTTGCATATTTTAAAGAAATTCGAATTTTCACGTGCTATAATAACGTCATGCAGTGGTGCGTCAACATGTTTTTTTATAGTTACAAATTTTAATTTTCAATTGTTTGACAATTGTTATGTTAAATTGAAAAATAATCATTTTTAAAATATCTATTTGATTATTTTATGTTTTTTTAATATTGTTATTTTATTTTTATATTGAAAATATTATTTCGGTAATATTACAATTCCAATATGTAGCCACAAGCAGCCCCCAAGAGAGGGGCCTATGGCGGGAGTCGAACGACCAGTTGTATCTGAGCTATTTGTTAAAGAGGTCCAGAACTACAACTAGAACCCCCCCAGGAGGCGGGATATAGTATGTGGTATGGTTTACTTGGTTGGAACTGTTATCTGGTTTGCTTGGTTGTCTCGTGAAATCGTCGACGTCATGCTTTTGATGTGGAGACGCCATTTTGTAAGTTTAAAGCGAAGGGGAGATTATCCAAAATTTGGTAAGGATTATTTTATTGTGCTTTATTGAAAATTTTGATCTGAAGATCCGTCGCTAGCGAATTATGGTGATGTACTAACGGTATGTAAAATGTTATGCAATTTCATTGAGCCGTTCGAGAGTTAGTCTCCGAACAGGAAAATCAGATTCTTAGTTTTATAATAATATAGGATACTGATAATAATACCGTTAATAGCGAGAATTGGGGAAAATAGTGTTAAAAAACATAATATGACTAATGTTTAGTTTTCTATGTATTTATAAATCTTTTTTATTATCAAGCATTAGTCACATTAAATGCACGAGTGTGTAGCGTTTTTATCTTTCGTTAAAGATCAAATACATATTGATGTATTTGCTTAACATTTGAGTAGAGTACACAATTGTTTTAACAAATAGCTATTTAGGATTGTTTAGTGCTGTTACTGATGGCGAATGTAATTGTATGAACTGTATTGATTGCAGTTGTTTTGAAATTGTGAGTGCCTGTGCTTGTGCCCTACAAACATCCCCCGGTGCTAGTTCGCGGTTCTAGATGGAGCCATAACAACCAACATTTGAAGCCAAAATTGTTTTCCCTCACACTCTAGCCCTAACTTCGAAATATAGTTTATACATTCTGCGCGGGACACATTTTTCAGATTGTGTAAATTGAAAATTGTGGTAAACTGCGACTCTTGCTTGAGGAGGCGTGGTTCGATCGAATTTCTCGTGTGTGTTGAGGGGATGTCTGCATTTGTTAGTGAAGGGGAAGCAATGAAGGGAAACGCGACGTCGAACAGATTTAAGGGAATGGTGATCGCCATTTGCCAATGTACTGTCAAAATCAAAATGGAGTCGAATTTTTCATATGGTTTTGCCTTTTTCATTTCATTTTGAATCTTGAATGGTGTTTCTAATTTTTCCTTTTATTTTAAAAACATATGAAATAGGTTTGGGGTTTATATCATTGAATAAAGTAATACTGCTGAAGTGGAACTGATCTAAGAAATCACTTTGTGAAAAGTCGCACGATCAACCCATGTATGAAACCCACAAGTTTCATTTGCAATAGAACTAAAACTAATTTATAAATAATATAATAATAATAATTCAAAAAAATAAAACAACTTCAATGATTGGTATTTTGGGACATTATTTTGAGTAACCGTAAGTTTTTGTCAACTACTATATGTTCCAGCAGAAAATCTTTAGGTGAAATTATTGTTTTACAGAAATTCTTTCTTTTAATTAAATAGAAAAATTGGCATGAACTAAATTATGAATTTGTATTAGTAAACTATAACGTTTTTTAACCAAAATCTTATTCTCAACGAATGTAAACTTACTAAATTTTCAAATAGTACGACCCGTCGTGGCGCAGTTGGTTGATTGGTTGACTGTGGTTCGGCGGTCCCGGGTTCGATTCCCGGCGCGGCTCTGGCCAGGGTACTGGTGAAAATGTGCCTCTCACATAGTACCTAAGCACTGAGAGGGGTACAGAATCTTCCTGTTGTGATCCGTCACTTCAGTGAATTCATCAAAAAAAAATTCCTTATTTTAAATCATCTATTTTCTCATTGATTGTGATGCAAACAAAATTAGTTGAACCCAAAAACACCTCAAGGGGTTGGTGCAAAAAATATTATCTGTGGCAGAAATTGGCATTTAAACATTCCACAGTGTGGGGCTGGGGCCAAATTCTTTTAGAAGGGGGTTGGTTCCATGCCAAAATTCCATGGCGGAGGCTAGCATTAAATTGACCACCAACATGTTTTGTATTAATCGTGTTAGGCTTTCTGAAACAAACTTTATTAATACGTTCCACTGATTTCGAAAATTCGTTTCTGGCCAAAAGGAATCATACAATGGGTTACCAAAATTTTGCAAAGCTCAATATTCCCACATCAATTGTCTTTCTCAAGCAAACACCAAAATCAATATCCCCATTTCCATGTACTTGCGCATTCTACAGTACATCATGAAATTCAGTGTCTCAGAGAAATCCATACAAAATTAATGAGGCAACAAAATAAAGATATTCCTGTGATATTTTCTGTACTGTTCGTAACCGTGAGACTATTGTATTTGAAGGTTAATGTTGTCCGCTGGATCCGTTTCAAAGAATACATTAGATATGTATATGACCCTTTCAGAGCAATTTATGACAATATTTAGAGAATTACACCAAAGGGTTCTTTGAGAAACGATTGAAAATTGGAATGACTAGACACCTCTAGTGGTAACCACGGCAACCCTTCACCCATTCACAAATGGCGCCTTACACCACTCTGGCTTTAACCCTCTCATATATAGTCGGGCACAAATATGAAGCTACGCAAGTGCTACTGTGATGCTAAACTTTTACGGTAGCAGATTTCGGAGGTTTTAAAACTTATATTAAAATTGTAATCGAATTGCCAGTATTTGATGTGCTGTCGTGTTTGTCTGGTGCTAGCATTTTTAATAAGATCATTTCAAGCGTAATTTGATAAGTGTTCAACTGTGTATATATATTTATGAGTTTGCTGCTAACCGATTCAGATGCGCTAATTTGTGACCTGAAAACAGAGTGTAATGCATGATTGCATTTAAAATTTTGTTGTGGGCCAAAATGTAACATTAACTTGATGGTGTGAATAAAATAAAAGCTGGCTTAAAAGTTCTTTGAATTCAGTGTTTCGAATAGCACACGATTATATTCATTTTTAATTCTACAATATGATTGCCAGAACATTCCCTATATAATGAGGTGACCGTAGGCCACATTCACCAAGAGCACCAAGAGCATATTCACCTTGGCAATTTTGTCTAATATACACCTGTGCACATATATAGTGTTTCCAAATATAGAAAAATTAGGTCTACTAAAGAAATTGCCATTTCATTTAAAATTCATTAAATAACCATCTCAGGTATAACGATTTATAAATAGAAAAAATGGAAATATGACTGGCAGCATTGGTAGCACGTGATAGCGACGACGCCATTTTGGACAAGTGGAGACCCCATATTGGAATTTCCGGGCGAATGGTGTTTTAAAAAAATCTTTTAAGTGACTGATTTGTCGAGAAATATGCAAAATTGATATTTGAAATAACTTGCGCTCGATTACAAATTTGAGGAATTATCTGCAGCTCAAATATCAGTCAAGCTAGGCATGAGTAAACTCCCGGACGGGGGTCTCCATCAAGGAGCTGCTGGATGACCCCTTCCTTCCAGCACCACATGCTGGAGTCATGATTCCTGTGTTCATCTTGCACTGTCGGATTGGTGCTGGAGCTGTGCTGCCCACAATTTCATTTTATGATCACCCCCGGATTTATTTTACAGCCATATTTGCCACCTTTTCAAATCACTAACTGTCAGGTGTCCACGACTTCCGGTTTGCAATATAAGATTTTTAAAATAAAAAAATCGAATTAATTCAAAATTAATTGGCCGGTGGGGTGTGGGTATGGGGAAATCAATTGGCCGATTAAAAGGTTACTAGGTAGAAAAAATTTCGTCATTTGAATGATGACAGCAGTTTGGAATCGTGGTGGCAATTCCTTAAGCCTAGGTCATGAAATCTAAATTTACCGCCAGGATAACTGAGCAATGGTAGGGTAGGATATAAGGTAATAAAATGGTGTCCCATTCATATAGATCTATCTTAACTTCTGCCCAACAGCAAGACAACTGAATGTACGGAACACCACCAGAGGGCACCAATACATTCAACACACAGAAACCATGGTGGCAGCTGCTTTCGAAATATCCTGAAGACATGTTTTCCCATTACTGGGCAAAAGTAGTCAGTCGTGTTGCGATGTTTTGATAGAAAGTAAGCTACGGGAAGGTTAGAGGCGGTATAAAATATTGTTTGGGGAAATCGATTATTGTCGTATCATATTGTAAACCACTTGTCATATCCACTTTTTCATGTCCATAATCAGTCATTGACACCGGCATTGCTTTTTTGCAACGACCATGTGTAACTAAGCGATTGCTGCAAATTGACATGGGGGATAAATTTCCTTGCACAAGTCCAAGAAACGTCGAGTTGCCATTTTTATTTTTGAAATGTTCGATTTTTAAATTTTATTTTTTATTCCTCACATAACTAACGGTTTAACCTCTGAGCGTGATAATTATTCACAACACCATCTGGTGGTGTGTCAGAAAATCAATTAATTTCTAGCAGTTACATTTATTTCACTTTGCGTTGGAGCTGTACAGATTAAATGTTGCCCAGAAGCGATTTCGAACTCAATATTCAACAGGTAAGTTATATTTTTAAAAATATTATCCACATTTCAAAAGCTCATCGACATATGACAGTTCTTAATTACGAACTAAGACCTACACAGTGACAGTGTAATTTGTTACATGTTCTTAATGACGAACGGGGGCGACTAACCTATTTCACGTCTTCTTAAAAATAGGTTTTCTCCTTTAGACACAGTTTGTTGTCCTCCTAGGACCAACGGTGACCATATTTTGAAATTTATAAGCTAATCCAACGCACCAAGAGGGTTTTTCGGGAGCTTCAAAATTTCTTTTAGTTTCTGGACTTTCGAGTTGCAATAAATATTTTTAGATATATTCCAAGGTAATCAATCGCCATCTCAATTGTCGCCTTATTCGTTGATAATAAAGATTAATGTTTGACTTACGAGCTAAATTTGTACATTATCTTATATTATAAAACAGAGATTTTGATTTTCCTGTCCGGAAACTAACTCACGAGCGGCTCAATGAAATTGCATAAAAATTAACATACAGTTAGTACACCACCACAATTCGCTAGCGACGGAATTACAGATCTCAAATTTCAATATTACATAATAAAACAAGCGTTAATTTTTTTTGGATAATCTCCCTTTCGCTTCAAACTTAAAAAATGGCGTCTCCACATCAACAGCATGACGTCGTGGATTTCACGAGACAACCAAGTAAACCAGATAACAGTTCCAACCAAGCAAACCAGATAACAGTTCCAACCAAACACACCATACCACATACGGGAATACACTCTGTAATATTGGAATATAATACCGGAAAAATATAGTGTCAACGTAAAATAGCCGGTAAATTTAAGCAATTAATTTTTTATTCTAGGTTACTGAAACCCCAGGCAAAGCCGGGTAACATTCTTGCAAATAGATAACGTCATAGAAGTTTCATAACGAAATTAGCCTGTTCTCCGAACGGGGTCTCAGGTGCTCTCAAACGCGTGTCTTTTGCCCGATACTTTTTCGACCTAGCTTGGCTTCGGGCGAGAAATACGTGGTAGTATCCTATAGATGGTAGAAACCACCTGAACCACTTTGCCGGATTGACTTATAGCCACTTATGAAACCGTAAGGTTATCGATAATTTCTGTCAAAATATCGAGGAAAAATTGGAAGACCAGTCACAGAGATGAGTTATGGTTTTTAACATTTCTTTGCCAATGGGAAAAAAGGTCTCGCGGCTAAAGAAAAAGAAAAGCTCCAGTTCTTCTACAGCACTTTCATAGGCCATCTATGGATTTGTGGCGGTCGTGTCAAGGTGTTGAAATCACTTTGATCGTTTTTATGGTCGTTTGCGGTCAAAAGCTCGACGGAAAGTTTAAATTCATATTGTCGGGTGGTAATCGTTTTTTCCTATATCGTGCATTAGAAAAGGAGTATTGCAAAAGTTTGTACCATTCTTGTTCGCTGCGGTGAAACCATATTCGAGAGAATAAAAAATAAATACTATTGGAAAAGATCATGCTGGGGATTGGATCGCCGAAATCAGGTTACAGTGATGTAAGATTTCAAATTGAAATTCCCAACGATTTTTGTCTTTGTCAAAAAGGTTTTAAAAAATTAAAAAAAATTAGATTGTTTTCGAAAAAATGTCATTTGCGAAACGTAGTTTGCGAAACAAAAAATGCAGAGCATTGAGGAGGTTGGCTATTTGGACTTCATTCATAAATTGAAAAGAGAAAAGCTACTTTACTTAAAAATCTTACTAATGTCATTGTCTCTTCTTTTTGTTTCTTTATAGGTACGTGTAGTTCTTTCGGTTCTGATATATTTATTATTACAAGACAAAATGGTAAGTGTTAACATTATTGAATTTGTCAACTGTTAAGTTTACATGTTAACCGATGATTTGAGGGGCCCATCTATAGCGACGGTTTTTATCAGTACTCTGTAATTTCGATTTAGCATTTCCGGTAGGCGTCTAAGAGCACATAGTCAGAGAAAGCAGAAGTCTAATTTTTTCAAAATGTTACAGAGGGTTATTTCATGCTTATTCATCGATTTTTAGAAAGCTGTATACCCTATGAAATTCCATTTATCCACCATCTGTTGTGCTCGATGTGTTGACCACGTTTCCGGACAATCGCCCTGCAGCGAAGTTTCCACTGTAGAAGTGCGCGTTAAAGCGCATGATGGTCAATGTTGGCCCACTCCTCCTGGCA
>JAQGBY010004175.1:0-17254 GCA_034698785.1 Mycogona germanica | reverse complement strand
TTCGAGAGCCCGCACCGGGAATCGAACCCGGGACCGCCGAAACCAGTCAGTCGCTAAACCAACTGGGCTACGACGAGATCCGGGCGTTAAAGATCCCTTTCTTAGGTTAGGTAAAATTACCCGGTCGCCTAACTGAAGGGGGGAGGGTGGCTATAAGATGTTCAATCAACGGTGAACCTCCTTAGCGAACATTGTTCACCGCGAAAAGTTCCATCGTTTAGACGCGCCGCTTTTGCGGTGAGCCGAAAGCAGCGCCATCGATTTTTTAAAAAAATCTTTCCCCTGCGAAACTTTATTTTTGATGAGGTTCGCCCCGTGTGTGTTGCCAAAGGTTTCTAGTCGAAAGCCGTCTTTAGAGAGTTTAGATAATGTCCTGATTGGAAATTCGCAGGTAGGCAAAGGCAGGTGGCGCTCCGGCCATCAGGCCATTCGCCAATGCGATGCGTTTGAGCGTGTGCCGGAATGCAACACCCCCCGCGGCGCTGGCCCCCAATCTCGACGGCCGGGGTCAACCTCTTTTAGGTCGCCAACAACGAGTGAGTCAAGCCACCACCACGTACGTGCCATCACAATGTACCCATGATGTACAATAATGTGGACGGGCGAGGAATAGGAGGAGGAGACGGACGGACGAGGCAATTGCCAGGATCAGTCACATTTTGCACGTCCTTTTTCTTTTTCTTACGCAAGATGTGTTTTTTTAAGACCAGGAAGCGCAACATGGCGGTCGAAACTTACTGGGGGGTTGGTTGGATGATGGAAAAAGAGAAATTGCTGACCGAGAATCGGATTCCGGGGATTTTGGTCGGACTCGAGATATTGGGATGGCTGCGGTCAGATTGTGAGGTTTTTATTTGCCGGACCTCTGAATCTTTAGGGCGTCTTGGAGCGTCTTAAGGGTGTCTTGGTTTAGGGCATTAAATTCATAAGCGTTTGGTCAAATCTGAAGCGCTTTTTCTGTTACTGTGTGGTCTGACCTTCTGATCTCGAAAAATGTCGATCGAATATCGATTTCGTGGATTTAGCTAAATATATTTTTTTGACGTGAATTTCTGCATGATCTTGAGAAAGTGTAAAGAATGATTGCGGAAAATTCACTCAAAGAAAATGATTTGGAGCCGATGGTAGTATTAACTATAATGGTGGGGAATTGCAGCACTAAAATTAGAAACTCGGCAAATTTTCATTTTCTTAGTTTATGTTCGAGAAGATGTTTTAAATTTTACGTTTAAACTATCTCCGTTGCCGAGTTTCTAATGGTAGTCTCACCATTTTAGGAAAATTCACTGTTGGATTTTAACCCTTGTCCTGGTCACTTCTGAATGTTAATCGAAAATAGAAAATGTCTATATTTCTTTGGCTATTTATTCTACATCATAATTTACTTATATGATCATGTACGCAATTAATGAAAAACAGTTTAGGTTGTTTGCAAATCCAATCAACACATCTGTAAATTCTCTAACTTCTCTTCGAGAAATATTGTCTAGCCACTAAAACCAGCTCACATATGCTATTTTCACGATTCGAAATAGACAATTTCCAATATAAAATACAGAAACATATTACAGTTATTGCTGTATCCATATTTAAAATATTTACAATCTGGTAATGGTTACATTAACCGCAGCTTCAGATAACTGCGCTAAATAAAATGAACTTGGTGCTCTCATTGGATTATCGCGCATACTCTGAAATGTAAAGAGGCCTCGTTTGAAATGAGTCAACTTAGTCTTAGTTTTTGAGAAACTACACGTTTTTAACCGAAAGTTGTACTAGTGGAGGTGGGAGTGGTTCGCATGTGTAGGTTCCGGAATGCGTAAAGGAGGAGGACCGTGTGTCGTTTTGCTTTTTCTTTGGAGGGGGGGGGGGTTGAGCAGTTCGTTCTGATTCGTTAAGTTGCAAATGCGCTGCTACAGCTGTATATAAAATCCAATCCGCAGAAGGTGGGCTGGCATTCCCGGCATGATTGAAAGCGAATGTCGGACTTCGAAGTCCGTGGGCGTGATTCGTAAATGTGCAAAGTGGTGTTTTTTTTGGTTTTTTTTTGCCTCGTATATTTGCTACTCCTCATTAGAAATGGTCCATTTTTTCATGAGGAATTTCTAAGGGTGCCTACGGACTCAAGTTTTAGTGGGAGTGTTCTGAAAACCGGTTTCACGATTTGAGATAATCTACATGTTTACTGTGTATATTATATATATCGATGGGACATTTGAAATCGAAACGCCAAACCACCGATTATAGCTTTTAAAGTATGAAACATGTATATTGGATAATTGAAACGCAATATTTTTTGTGATATGGCATATTTTTATTTGTCAATAATGAAGTATCTGAGAGCATCATACTATTCTCTAGTGCCGTTATGTCCCATTCTTACTAATCCAGATTAGACGACTTTATGCGTTCTTAAAATCCGATCTAAATTTGCTATCGTTTATAACCTACATGATGTACATGAACTACATCCTTTCGGACCTCATTTGTTTGGGCTGGGGGCAATAATACAATGTTCGAGCGGGGTACGGACTGTGATGGAATAGTAATACTCTCTCTGCAGATAAACTGGGGTACTTCAGAGGACAGAACGAATGAAAATTATTCCTGCTAGTTGTTCACCATGATCTAAATAAAACTACGACTATCGGAACAGTTTTGTTGTCGGTCGGCTTTGTTGCTGGCTAACCTCACCGTTTGCGTTTGGGTGTCAGCGAATACATGGAGGTGTACGATTCTTTTTCTCAGTTTGTAAACAATGGCATCAACATGGGTCGAGCGTAGATACACCTGCGCGACAGTGTACAGTGTGCCATGACATGCGTGTTTTGTCTGTCGTTTGGCGAGTTTGGAGTCTACATAGCAGAAATTGGACTGCCATTTGGTATGCGAGAATCTCAGGGCCGACCAGATTGTTGTTCTTTTTTCTTTTTTTGGTACACTCCTTCGAGCTGCGAACAGTCCCGTGCCTGTATGTACCCACGCGGCCATCTGTCGTGAATCGTGACAGTTATCACTGGAGGGCGCTGATGACTGATGTTCTTTTCCAAGATGAATCGATATGCTTAGAGTAAACCTATATCCTAAGATGTCCGCTCTCGCCTTGAAATGCAGGAATTTTGAATTCTGAGTATGGTTCCCCGACGAACCTTTTGGATTTTGGACCTTTTGAAACCTTTTGATTTGGTGACGTTTCGCGAAACGTCACCAAATCAGCCAATCACAGGGCGCCGAAGATTCGTCGGGAAACCATACCCTGGTGAAGAGCGTATTCAATAGAAATGATCCTCTTGTTTTCCGTATTCCAATTGCATTACCGAAAAGATTGCACCTGAACCGTAGATGGGACCAGAAAGATGGGATTTTTAGATAATACAAAAATATTAAAGGATGAAAATGTCTTGGAATGAATGATCACAAAACGCTGGGTTATTTGCGAACGGAGGCTTTGCAAGATTCCTAATTTAAAAATCGTAGTACCCCTGATGACAGATTTATTTAGGCACACCTTGTCCGACAGATGGCGCTGCATGTTTTGGTGAGGTGAAGTCCAGTGAGGAACCAAATTGGTGTTCGGCAGCACTGTAAAACCCCAACTCACCAGCCTTGATGCACAACACAACCGGTTGGATAACATCGGGTTTCCTAGCGCATGAGTTTTTAATTTAGCATATTATTTAGATAGGCGACGGGCACGCCAACGTGCGGTTCTGCCTGACCATGATATTCAAATACCTTTTTACTAATACGACTATATATATATATTTTTTTTTTTTTTTGATAACATGAAAGTAGAAGCTGTAGTATAAATTAGTCGTTTGACAACTGGCGTGGGGTAAACTAGGGAGTCGATATAGCTGGAATCGATTTTAATCTTGTTTGGCGGGGTCAATTACCAGTTGACGCAGAAGTTGGCCAAGTACATGTATTCATTCTACGTGCTTTTCATGTTTTACATGTACAATTGAGGCATCTACTAATAAAAAGGGAAAGGCTAGGTGTGTAGCAATTCGCTGTGATCTTCGCAAAAAAATATATCAAGAAACGAAACTGAAATTCGTGTGAGCTTTTTACAAAGCGAAATTATTTATAATTGAGAAATGCAAATAATATATTTATTAACTGTTTTCAAATGTGACAGAACATGAAGTTTAGAAAAGTTGATAGATCGATAAACGCTATAAATTAAATACCGAATCGTTTCTCCAGAAACTCGCTGAATTACATCAGGTGTTGGCTTGCAGAAATTCGATTGATCTGATAAATCAGTACAAATGAAGTATGAGTAACATATGTATGAATTACAAAATACCCAATTTATTTAATCCATTTAGACGGTCAGCACTGTTAGCGACAAACTTTCCAACATGATGGCATCTATTCTGAAATGAAACTATTCCGATTCTGAAAGGCCCTCACTTATTCGGTCGCTGCTCAACAAAATGCTGTTGTATGAATAAAATAAAAAAACATGGGCAAATTTCAAACCTGTGTTGGTGTGTGTGTGTGTTCGCCACGATAGCTTTGTGCCTGAAGGCTAAATTTAATAATGCATGTGTTGTCAGTCATTTGATTCGAATCGCATCCATCCGCTCGTTCGTGTGTGTGTGTGTGAGCGTGCTGCTGCAACCGTTGATGCAGGTGAAAATGCTCTTGAGGCCACCGTGGGAGGCGTCGGTTTATCCCTCAGTGTCATGTTGGACAATAGCTGGAAACTAATACAGCTGAATAGCCGTTGGATTCTCTTCAAAATTCCGGAGTCAAATATTAGTGAACAACTCAATTGTGTCCTCATCTGGTGTCAACCATGTTGGCTAGGAAGCCATGTCCATGAGGTATCGATACCGTGACATTGCTCACTGATCATGTCAAACGCTTTCGAAAAATCGTTTTTGTAAGGCGACCGTTTTCATACCCAACAAGTTTCCCAATAATAAAAATAGATGGAAATATTTCATATACCATTGCTGCAGTTGAAGGTTCCGCTATCTGCAGGGGAGTTTTGGAGGACAGAGGGAGGAGGAGGACACAGGAGGAAACATGCCGAGAGCGGGCGAGCGCCGAGTTTACACGCTTAATATTCTGCAGACGCTGGGCCGGCAATAAATATTGTCTGCAGGTGGACAGCTCTCGCGTGTTCGTTGCAAACCTAACGACTTTTTTTTCTTCTTCGGAGATCTCTAGCTTCAGAAACAACAACCCAGCGCAACGTTTCGCCAAATCATGAGCCCCGAAAAACTCACCTAAGAGTTTAGACGGTGCGCACGGAGTTAGGATTACGTCGACAAAGATGGCGCTGGTTCGACTGATATGTTTTCTGTTTAACCCTGTAAAGATCCTGATCGACCGATACGCAATTGATCGATCGAACCGATAATACCGAACGTTTAAATAGATCGAACATCGGTTCAAAATATGAAAATTAATCGGTTGATCAGCATCGGCTGCAAAGGATCGGTCGAAACTGATCCGCACTTCGGTCGATTCGAATTCAAATTATACGGAGTAGAAAAAACTAAATATCTTGTGTCAACTGTCTATCAAACGGAATTCAGTTTCATATCTATATCCGAGAAACTGCTTAAAATAATAAGCTATTCCAAAAAAAAATATTTGTTAAGGGGGTTTACCGGTGATTTAACTCCTCAAACCCCCCCCCCCCCCAGAAGGCGACCTGGATATTTTTTGCCTAACCTAGGCTGTCATAGGAAAGGGGTCTCTTTTACTTCTACTCCGAAAGAAGGCACGTTAAGGAATTTCTCTCACCCGAAAAATTCCGAAGGTGTCGGCCGGAATCGAAACCGCGATCACGGGCTAAGAGGTGAACGCGCTACCTCTTTACCACTCGACACCTTTATTAGCTATTCCAAAACATCAATAACTTGGTCACGTGACAGCAAAGAACGATGGAGTTTCTTTATCTGAAACCAAAAATTTACACTCGGTGCAAAATTTGCAAGCCACACCTAATATTTTTTTAGAATTCATGACTCAAACGAACTACTGTACAATGACGACAAGAAACACTAAACTAGACAGTATCACAAAAACATTTTCGGCTAAATTAACGATGTCTTGCCGGGTTTTTTTGTGCGTTAAAATAGTTCAATTTTCAAGTTATTGAACTTCGCTACATTTGGATACTTCCAAGTGGCAATGTCAATAAACCTTGCTCCTAAAAACAATCGGTTTACGTAATAATCGATGAGATAGCGCAATTAAATGTGTGTGTGGTTACCAGTTTTACTGACCACACGCACAATGTAGAGTTTCTGAAGTCTGAAGGACACCTGTCTTCAGTGCATCGTGCATGAGAAAGCGTGCGATTCTGTTACAAGCCTTGGTCTCTGGACTAAAAACGCTGCATCGAAATACTCGGTCGAAAGCCTTGAAATAGTCCCATGCTGTGTTGCTGAATAGCGATGGCACAGAAAACGTGGTGCGGAAGTGTTATTATTATTATTATTCTTTATTTTCTCGAAATAGAATATCCCACACGAAGTTTTTGACAATGTTCTCTATTCATGGATTATTACACTGCGACTTGGCCAAGATTTTTCACCTCACTTGTATTTTAGTGGGGCTTTTGCGATGAATAGTGGTTTTTGTTACACAGACATTTTTATTTTTTGGAGTAAAAATGTCGAAGCTTCCTCGAACACGTACTCGTGTAAATCATGTTACTGCGTGCAAATAGAATATACTGTACTTATCATATGACTACTATGTTTTTTTTGCATATTGGCAATTCCATTGTTCATAAATGCGGATAAAAGGCAGATACTGATTTAACAACATTTATGGCATTTGCTCATAAATTTGATTATCTAACTGCAATGATCAATGAAATTGACTTCTAATACAATTACTTCGACATTTTCATTAAGTAAAAGTATTTTGCTAGTAGACTGCAAGTTTTCTTGCGTAATCCACGCTACGCTACTGACACTCAGTTTCCACGGTTGGTGGCGCTCTCGAGTGGTTTTTCCTCCCTATCCAAAAAATAATGAAAGGTTTAAAGAAGCTCCCAAAATTGCCGGAAGTCCTTCAGGGTCTGTTGTGGACAGGATGACTGGTCGAACTGCCTTTATTCCGCTTTCGGGTGTTTGGCTATAAGTGCTATCCGCGGAGAAATGCACCAAAAAAGTCGTACAATTTACACCTGCGAGGTGTTGCGCCGTAGACATTGCCGACGGCTGCGCTCATACAGGTAGGCACAGGTAAAAAGGTGACCTTGCAGAGAGAGGTTTCTGAAACCTATTTCAATATTCCCCCACATTGTATTAATAGTTCAGTACTCTGCAGTCTTCAAATTCAATGGGTGTGGTCATTAGGCAGGAGGGGACCATCACCAATTCGCACCGCCACCTGGTGACGAAGCTAAAGATAGAAAAAGTTTTTTAAAAATGTCATTCACGTTATTTACATTAACTGTACAGATGATTTGAATCCTTGGTGTGATGTTTAGATGTTAAGACACTTGCTTGAGATCTATTCTGTATACACTAGACGATGATATGGAATCGGGCAAGTCCAGAAATTCCCCTGCAGGATTCTTAAAAATAAAAATTCAATACATCAGAAGTCTTTTGGATTGAACAACAGTCAATGTAAGGAGCCTATCAAATTAAAACTGGGATAACTCGAAAAATGAATTGTTAATCACGTACATTCGAATGTTCCTCCGATGTTCGGAACAGTCTCAATTGGGGGTTGCAGCGTCGTCGGTGGTGGGACTCTCGTCTGAAGCGATTTCAGTGGCCATGACGTAGTAGATAGAGTAAGTTGGGGTTATTTTCTAAATCCCTGCTCTCTCTCTCGTCGAAACCGGCTGCCGTTGTCTATCTAGATTTGTGTTCGTCAAAACTCGACTGCCATCGCCATCGGCTCGCTCCAGAGACGGTGGAGTCGGGGGTAGTCAGTCGAGTGGAACGTGTACAACCGTCGTTCTGCGTCGATAGGTTTTTTTTTCTGCCAGCCTCTTTACCATATACGGAGCGCCAAAAATCTAGTTTTATGTGCCATTTGCAACAATCGTGGGGAGGAAGAAAAATGAAACGAATCAGAAAGATGTCTATTGGATACGTGGATCCAATGAATCATACTGAAATCTGCTGAACCGATTCTCAAACTCAACTTTAAAAACAACAAAATTACTGTTATAATATTCAGGTCAGTCGGTTATTTATGCTGTAAGTGTAACAGTTATTTGAAAATATATTTTGAGAAATAT
Source organism: Mycogona germanica (assembly GCA_034698785.1). Lineage (NCBI taxonomy): Eukaryota > Metazoa > Arthropoda > Diplopoda > Chordeumatida > Chordeumatidae > Mycogona > Mycogona germanica. The sequence goes on along the minus strand of JAQGBY010004175.1, from coordinate 9,021 downwards.
CAAATGTACTGGCTGGCATCAATGCATTTTCTGAATTTGTTATGTTATAAAAAATAACTATAAAATATTTTGGCCCGAACTGAATTTAGCTTCCTTGAAGGTTGTCTACTTGTGCAATCAAACAATGCTAATTTTTATTTTAGTCGACCTTTGTCGAACGATAAAATATTTCTGTAGTTCTAATGCAATTGTTTTCGGTTGTTGTACACATTTGCCTTTTTCTCTTTTTTAAACAATATATTTTTATTTTTGTTTGTTTCGAACGTCGTTGTTAAATGATAAAATATTATAACGGTGACTGTATTGATTGTTTTGCCAATGATACGCCAACACGTACCTTTCTTTTGCTTTACGTTAAAATATCTAGATAATTTATAAAATTGTAATTTTGCAATCGCTTAGTTTTTTCAAAGAATTTTAATTTTTTTAATTGCCAACTCATCTAAACATTTTGCCAAGAATAATACCGAGAGGGAAAATAATTCCAATTATGTTTATTTACTTAGGTTTTACTTTTCTGCACTGCTTTGATTGACCACTCGCCTAAACCCTAACGAAAACCAGATTCAGCATTCCCCAATACTGTTGGGGCCCGATGCACATCAACATGTACATGTGCACGTTTAGAACTAATTGTTGGTTCCATTGTCCAAATGTGCCACGCCCGATTTTCACCTCTGTCTCGATCAGAAAACCCACAAAAGAGCTTAATGAAACCATTCGTATTCAAGAGTTTTCACCTGCACCTGCCGCTGACCGCCGATTATGCTAATTTTACCTCTTTCTACTGCTCCCCCCCCCCGTCCCCGTCCACGCCTGCTTGTCGTCTCTTTAACCAGTGCCTGTATATTTAATGGAGTTTGATTTCGACGACTACGATGGGTTTCTCCCTACCTCTTGTTTCAAATCTCTTTGAAAGGTGCTGTTGCATTTGGGTTTTCGCCAAATGGGTCAACGGCTCTGGCTTTTATCGAGAATTCAAGCTTGGTAAGGATAATTCCAGTACAGTCCACCAGTATTCAAATGCATGGGCAATTAAATGCCGCATACGAATGACATATATTATACATGAACTGGTCTCTTAGATTAGACATCGGGTGTTCGAATCCCGCTATTTTTCCAAATTTTCTAATCAAAATCGCTGTGCCAAGGGTGACTATTTTTACTACACGCGTTATTTTGTTTGCGCAAATTCGATCTATGTAACTTGCGGTCACCACGGCAACGGTGTCCCACCCACTTCCGTTGCTCTTTGTCTGCATGCTTTTGATGTTTTCTGGGCGTCTGTTTAATAATCGATAGAATTGTGCGTGTCGACTTTTCAATCGATGTGTTGTGACCACCATTTACTGCCGCCCCACTATTTGAGTAGGCCCGGAACAGAGGCTTTCAATTATGGGGCTGTAGGCACCTACCGTCCTACCCGTGAGTCAATATCGTTGGGCGTCGCTTCCCACTTGATTGTAGGCTCGCATAAATAATTAGTAAACTACATGTTCCAGGGTACATGGCGACCTGTAGGCTCGCATAAATAATACGAGAAACGCATATGTGATGGACTTTTCCGCTCTGTTTAAAATAGTCCAGAGCTGATTTATTGAACCTTGTTACCTTGACCAACATCGAGAAGCACTCATCCCCCCGAAATTAAATGTCACCGAAGTTCGTCTCATCATTATTAATTGGCAATGATGATGTTTGTACGGAAAATTCAAGTCTAAATTTGGAATCCTTACTATCTGTGTGCGCTTGCCTATAATGTTTGGATGGCAACCGGCAGGATAATTTTTGTTTAGTTTGTGACGTCACTCCTCCCCCCTTCTCCTCCCCCACCACTCATCGGTTATCCCGTTTTCCGCGAAACACCTTTATTATAAAGTGGAGATTGCCTCGGTCACGTTGGTTTTAACGGAAAGTTGTTCTTTCTAATGGATCACCAAAGCGCGACTGCTCGGCAATGCTTTTAGCAAATGCGACGGCGTTCCCGACCTTTTTGCACCTTCAGCCACCAAAAACCATGTCTCGTCCCCCCCCCCCTTCCTCCCTCTTCCGCCTTGTGTTATGGTCTTGAGACCCACTATCCACACACACACATCACAACATTTATACTGTAGAATTATAAAATCTAGACATTGGTACGTAATTAATTGAGTAGGCGCGCACAATTTGTTACTTTCTTCAACCCTTGAGTGGCAGAGATGTAGCGCGTTCGCCTCTTAGCCCGTGATCTCGGTTTCTATTCCGGCCGACACCTTCGGATTTTTTTGGGCGAGAGAAATTCCTTAACGCGCCTTCTTTCGGAATAGAAGTAAAATAGATCCCTTTCCTAGGACAGCCTAGGTTAGGCAAAATTTCCAGGTCGCCTTCTGGGGGGGGGGGGTTTTGAGGAGTTAAATCACTGGTAAACCCCCTAAACAAATATTAACTTTGACCGTTTAACTGATTTTCAAAAACCCACATCCTGCCGTTCAATTAACTTCTTTTAAACAATTGATACCACAAAACGTAAACAGTAGCAAAACGTATTTTTTTAAATTATTTTTAAAATCTCACAGCGTTCCAGTTTTGAACAACCTCATAAAAAGTGCGGGTCGGCAAACCGTAACTATTACGGGCTACATTAACAAAAATTGTCGAAATACGATGCTAAATTGAAGTTTCAAAGAAATTAAAAGATCTCATAATCAACCAATAATTTGTTTTGAAATTTCGGCGCATGTTTAAGCGGAATAGCCTCGTCTTAGGATCTTAGGAGGGTCCTGTGACTCCACTTTCCCCTCCTCTCTCTCTTATTACAGACTATATGGCATCGTGTTTGGTTTTTTTGTGTAATTGCTTAAAAACTGTTATCGGTAAACTGCAATATATTTTCCGTCCGTGCGTGCAGGGCGGCGCATCTTCGTTCATCTCCCGTCAAAAACGCAAACACGAAACCTTTTTCCACGTATACGTGGGTGGGTGGGTGGAGAGAGGCGAGCCGGAGAAGGAGGAAAAAGTTGAGACAGAAAAAAGCAATTAAGGAAACTGATAAATCCATTTACTTTGTGCGCACAGTTGCTCTTATTGCCGCGAAGCTTCGGGGTGTCTTTTAGTTCTACCTATGATTGGGCGCGGGCCACATACGTTTACCTGCTGCTGGCCACGATCTCCAGGAATGCTTTAACCACAATTGTTGGTTTCTTTGAAAGCTCGCTTCTGTGTTTGGCGGCGCCTTCGATGCGACCACCATGCTCTCTCTATCTCTAGGCTTTAACAGCGCCTCACGAACTTTTTTGTGTCGTTGGTTGGTTTTGGATCGGTGAGAGAGTAGTCAACGGTGACCACTTTAGGGTTAATCTCAAATATTTGAATTCCATTGGTTTCCAATTTGCATAACTTAAATTTTATTAATGATTTTTAGAAAGTGTTCAACAGCGACAGAATCTGGAACAATTACAATTACAATATGTACCCACAAGCAGCCCCGGATGGGACCTACCAGTTAAGGACAAAGGGAAGAAATATTTTTAATATATTTGCAATCACCATAGTGTATTTTCTTAAAAATGCATTCAAAGCAAAACTTATTTTCGAAAATGTTGAGTTAAAAGCACCTGATTAGACTGCATCCGGAATTACAAGTACAAAACGAGTTTAATTTTGTCGAAGTTAGCGACCAATTGTTTAGATAGCGCTGGCCATCTTTCTGGCTTTTTTTCCTTCTTTATTCTCAGTAATGGGCGTTATCATTTTCGCATTTTCTAAATGATATTTTCATTACTAGAGCGTGTACTTAGCAAGTTTGGCCGAAACGACGTAGGCCCATATGCCGCGTCATGGTTATTACGTCACTCCGCATTGTGTGGTGTTACATCTTTAGGGCTAGAGCAAGTACTTAGCTGCGCAGTGCTAAACGAAAATGATAAAATATGCTTTTAAAGTCTTTTATGATTTGTCCACTTTGCGCGGATACAGATAAAACGCACGATGTCCGCTTAGCTATTTTTTTACATGCACGGTACATGTACAGTATATATGTTGTGGTCACCCAGCGAAGTTACGTACGTTTATGTATGTGAGTGTGTGCTTTATATTTTTTCTACTGACCCCCACACGTTCTGTTAGGGGAGTCATGATCCATTAGTTACTGCGTCGCCCCTTGTCACTTAGATGAAAGTTCTCACTCTACAGAACATCGATCCATTTCAGACACATTGATGTTGACAAACAGCCGCAAAACGGCACTGGTTATGTTATGTCGGTATTCCTCCCCCTTCATTTATTCGATATTCTTTATGGTAGGTTCTCTCTATATGTCTAAACTTTAGTGGAGGATGACAGCAAATCGTTTCTGAGCAACCATAGCATGCGAAAAAACGTATTTTATTTTCTGATGCTCATCCAGTCTAGCTCAGTAAAACAATTTTGGAAATTTTAATACATTTTAAAAATGAAATATTAATTATTTATTGTTGAAGTTGGTCACAATCTTATTAGAGTAATTCGATCAAATGGTGACTATTTTAAGATACATGCCACTAAGATCCATGCACATTGCTCTCAATCAGTACCCGAAGTGCATGTCAAAGGTCGTCAAAGTGTTTCAAACGCTGGCCGCTCCTAGAGCAAATAAACGATACACCAGTTGTCAGTGTGATGATGATTAAATAAATATAGGGCTCCTCTTTGTTGGTGCGAGTCCGGAGACGCATAAAAAGCGATGATTTGTTGCTTTTTTAATCGACACTAAGGAGGTTTCGTGTTTCACGATTAACGAATTCCGGTGTTTAATGACTTCGTTGGGATTCTTCGCCATTTAGACTTCTGTTGGCCTCGTTAATTTTACACAAGATTTTTTTTTTGACGACCAACCGAATTTTTCTTATCAGAGTTGTTCGAAAATGAACACAACTTAATTCCCACTGGATGTCACAGGCTCCAAATTTATGCGTCCTTTTAGACTTATTTTAACAACAACAAAATGATTTACTGGGAAAATTGAAACATACTCAAAAGTTGGAGATCGGCACAAAATAAAATATTTACTTTCTTCGCAGTGTAATTAATGCTGAATTGTGTGCTTTCATATGGTGGGCATCTGTGGGAATTATACAATATTTAACACTTAACAGCACAATAAGAATTTATGTACGGCACCAACTACGTAATGTCGTTAGCCTATAAATTATACGGTAGCCACTAAATTCGCGAAATATATATGGGATCCATTTACGACGAATGCGCACGTCATGGCATTCATCTTTCTTCGCTCGTCTACAAATGAAAAAAAAACTTCTCGTAATTTTTCTAACGACGATGACCAAACGAGGGGCTGGCCTTAATTTGTGTTTTCCGGTTTGCGTACAAAAAGATAACCGATTCCTATATAACGCGCGTCTAATGAGGAAGCAGTCTTCTTAATTGGGCCTCCATTTTCCTCGACAAAACGTCAGTTTACAGCTGGCCCTTAATTACCGCCAAGATTCTGTATTTATGGGTGTTAACTTTTTCGGAGTCGTCTTATCCGTCTACTGGTATTGTACCTTGTCGTGGAAGCGTGCACCTGCCTTGTCTGCAGTATCGCCAATTATTTCGATGACGGGGCCTCTGAAATAATTAGACACGCTGAAACTTAAATTAAAAATACTCGTTTTTTTCATTTTGGCATTATTATTCCCAGAGCTCAGATTCTAAGTTCGATTTCCAGTTAGGGTCTAAGATTGTAGAAGAGATACAAATTATATTCATCCAGCTTGTGTTCTGAGATTCTGTACTATAATTCTGATTCGGGGTTTAATTAATAAAAATAATTAAGAGTTCAACAGGTGTGCCTTATCGGCGGTATGGCCAGTGACCCGTGCGGTGTTTGCTGATTTTTTAAAAAAAAATGATTGTTAGTGCGAGGGAGTTGTGCGGGATTCTGGTGCCTGAGTGTGATGGGTCCTTTAATTTTTAAATTACCACGATGACTAATGCGATTTCGAAGTCACCGTTTTGCACTTTGAATAATACTACGTAACGAGTGCAAACCATAAAACTCAATTTGTCTGCAAAATCGGATCGCAGTGACGGGTGGCACTTGGACGAGAGAATAAATCTACCATTGTCGCGAGTGCGAGAGTCTATTGGGGGCTCCCATTAATGTGTGTAGGGGAAAGTTAACTCTTTGTTGTCCAATAATGATCATATAGTACATCGCATTATCCCCTGTTACAGAACACGCGCGAAAAATGAATGGAAAATCCCCCCCTTACCATCCATCCTCAATGCTCCCCGATAAATGAACTTGCACTATGCCACCATCGTTAAGTATCGAACCCACTTATCTGGTTCTAAAGGGTAGTTTTTATCCTGCATGCCCTCATCGAGTACGAATTTTTTTACTATTTTACACACAAAATTTGAAATTTTTGATGCCGATTCGGGTTGAAGTGCGTCGGGACGTTGGATCACTGCAACTCATAAAGCTGAAAGTGCTTACAAAATGATTGAAACTCCCCACACCTGAATCGGGGCCTGAATCAGATGTGCTTCAACTGATGGATGATATCTGAAGGGTCTCAGGAGAATTTTGACGTGCTGGATCCATCCAAGCAGAAAACGCCACTTGTTTAACGACCTGTTCTCCTGCTCTCTCGCTCAATCAAATTTGAATTTTGGATGGTGCATAAGGCGGTGGTGTGGCTTTTTTCCGGGACGCGTGGGGAGTCCATCTGTTCCAGAAACGAGCCATCTTTTGATATCAGAGGTGGCCAAGGATTCTCGCGTGTGGTTAGCTTTATAACGGTGGTTGGAGAGGGGGAGTACTCTGTATTGAAGTTAATATTAAAAAAAGAACGGTGGCACGATTGTTAAATCCCCCTTTTGGTGTCCATCGAGGGTGGCCTCTGTTGCCCCATCTGTCCACCACACAACTTCGTGACATTGACAAAAGTGAGATAATATCCATGCGACGATGAAAAATGATAATTTTGTTCTACAATATAGAAATGGCATCTCACAAAAAAAAAGCGAGACTGGTGATTTACAAAATTTGAAATACTGTGTAGCCCACTTTGAATTATTTGCAACTGAGGTTTTTGGATCAATGGGGTTCAGGGATTGCTATCGATTGTTTAATATTTTTTTCCATTTCACTATTCTGTGTCTTTCTGGTATTTACCCTCCGGACCCAATTGAATGAACCCGATTCAACACGCTCGCTTCAAGCTGCCACCTCCAAAAATTGCCAGATGTCGCGTTATGCCTCACGACTTGACACGTCTTATCTCGTTCGCAAAATCAGCTCCTGTCAGTTGTTGGCAAGCGTATGCCACTGTCTGCCATTATGTTGTTGTGTATGCCAAATTTTTTATCGGGGTCGACATTTTCTGTGACGGGTGTCGTGGGGTTCAAATGTTCAAACTTCGCCTGTGCTGCGAAGGGGTGTCCAACAAGGCAGAGACAGCCATTGTGACCGTTTCAGAAACCAATATTGACACAGGGCACCCGTCTTGATTTGGAAGTAACCGGAACGACTGCTCTGAATGGTTGTAAATTCGGTCAGCTATCTGGCTTATTTATTGACATAGTGATACTACATGTTGTAGTGGCTGCATTGAGGCCAACCTCTATACTTAAAATCCAAATCTCATGCCAGATTTTACTAATAGATCCCAAGTGCCATCTGTCTAATAGTTCTCATTGTTGTCAAATGAGCTTATCGATCATTTGATAAGCCCCCATCTTTCGCTGGGATCGTGTGTGCTTAAATATTCGCATCTATTTGAATAAATAATGTTGTCATTTATTTAAATTTGTTAACAAATATGCATTATCATGATACACTTTAAATTGTGGATTTAATGGATAAACGTGGTTTAGCAACTATTTAAAACACTTAATATTTAAATTTTCAATAAAATGTCTAGTATTTATCCATCGTCAGTGTTTTTACCCAAGTTTCGTAAACCGTTATTTCGTTCGATCGTAGGTCTACTTATCTATTTTGTTCATTCATCCCTGCAATCCTACTATATAAATTAACTACATCACACATGACATTCGATTTTACGTTATAAAAACAGTGTGTGAGAATTATGGCATCATTTCCTTCCCGCAATATCCGAAAACGGTTTTTATCAAGTTTTGTGTATCTTTTGTTGGTACTATTGTACTTATCGGTCACCAAAAGCTTATATGCTTTATTGACTGTTGATACGCTTCTGTTGGTGACTTTTTGTAGGTGACTATTGACCCATGTCAGCCCTCGTTATAAAATTTTGTTCAGTATTTGTAATAAGCGGAAATGAATTTTGCCACCTCTTTCCGTTATCAAATGATAGAAAAAAATATTTTAATATACAGTTAATACGTGATTCCCTGGCCTAATTTGTTGTCCTAAATTACACATTTATTTTCGCAGAAGAACTATTTTTTTCGTTCGTCCTCGAAACTTATACTAGCTCTTGAATTGTGTTTCTAATTTGTTCTCTTTTTTATATTTTTAGGTAAGTTGCTGTTTAATCATGTTTTGCAAATATTCCGAATCGCTTCGCAAAGAGGACCATTCTCTGCACCGGATATTACGGTAATGAGTTAAATTTTATACCTCACAGTCGTTCGGGTTGTTGATAATGATTTACGCATAATTGCGCGAGCATTATTTTATGACGACATAGCTATGCCCGCGCTCCATGAGGGTGCACAAATGTTTTTCGCAGCAATTTGGAACGATCCGTAACTCGATATGTTTGTTGCTCCCCTCAACGTCGTTAGCGTACACGAAACCACCATCATGGCGTTTGGTCAGAAGTTAAATCCTCTTTGGGGTCGAGAAATGAACGCCGATAATGAGACGTCGTCAGTCCCCCCCCCCCCCATTAGTTTAGCCGAAACTTACCGAAATTTCCAACGGTCTTTGAAGTCGAGGTGCGTCGAGCTTTTCAGCGTCACGTTTCTAGTGCTTTAACCGATGTACACACTTAAAAATGATATCTTAAAAATGACACATGTGTGGTCATAATTTACGATGAAATGTCGTTTAAGACAATTTATATATCT
>JAQGBY010004174.1:0-17257 GCA_034698785.1 Mycogona germanica | reverse complement strand
TGCGGTTTATAGAGAGGTGCGGTCAATGATGGGATTTCAGTGTTTAGGTGGCGGGTAATGGACGCGAAAAGACGGTACTGGCATGAAGTGTTTTATGATCATATTCTATCTAGTTCACCTGCTCGTAGTTCATATTTTGAATTTTAACCGAATTGACTTTCGTGTGAGTTTTAATTTCTCTTATTGATTTACTCAAAAAGGTAGGTCATTTCATTATTGTATTTTTTTGAATGTCATATTATAAACCACACCTAAAAATCGATTCTAATTTTAATAGACCTCACTGAGTCGTTGTACCGAATTTAGATTATGGATTATTTGAATAATCCTAAAATGTTATACAATGATTTCAAATTGTTGCCTGAAATGCTATGTGGCATGTTAAACATGGCACGAATTTAGATGCAGTTTCCAAATGCAGGGAAATCCATCAGCCCATCATGGCTTTTGACCAGAGGCTAAAGCAAAATTGACATACTGATCGCACATTTTATATTTCACACAGTCTTGACACTGAATAGTTTATTGGTGTTATAAGGCGGACAAGTAAATGTGAGAGCCGCGCCTAACCGCTGACCGCCAAACTAAAATGACTGATCGAGAAACCAATTCGTAAATAAGCAATTGACATATCCTCTTGAGACCACTTGATAAGTATAAATCGCGGAACACTACACACAACACGCCCCAGTTTTGTTTGATTTCAGAAAATAAGAAAATTTCCAGAAACAAGAAATATTTTTTTTTACTTTAAGAATATATCTTTGGGAAAGATTCAAAAGAAGCGTGAGCACTTGGTGGAAATGCTCTTGACCACAACAAAAGAGCATTAAGAATTAACTTTTAGAAAACTTTTTAAAAGCTTTCGAATAGTTCTTAATTAAAGTTAGAAAACAGTGTAGCTAAAGTAGGGTAAATAAAATTTGCAAACCCCATATGATCAGGAGAAATGGACAGATACACAGGTCTGTAGTTTGACTTACTTGATATCCTTTCATTTGATAGTCTATAATTTTGAAGGTTTCTCTCGATTTCATTTTTAACATGAAGAATTTTGAATTTTCAGATATTTAATGCAGACATACACTGAGCTTCAAAAGAAATTTTTCAATTTTGCAATACAATCTCAGTCATTAGTTTCACATATTAAAATGGTGATTCTTTGATTTTTGGATTATTTTTCTACTCGATCTTACTTGACTCCATTTTTTTATAATGTTTGACAAACAATGGAATGGTTAGTGGTTCTATTTCGGGTCTCAGATAGCTGGGGACCTTGTCATGAGGGGGCGCGCAAGTCGTACTAGGACGCCGGTGTGGGCGGCTAGCATAAAATCATGTGCTGTATTCGACATAGAATAAATTGTTCGTCGTGCGTTGACGTTCACCTCACATGTCAATAGTGCATAGCTGAATTAGGTGTGAGAGAAAAAAAAGTCGTCACCCCCGATGGCAATCGATATCTCTACTAACGGCTTTATGCTATGCGAATTGCTCTTGTTTCACGATTTTTTGTTGTGAAGGAGCGCGGGGAAATTCCACGGTTCACCTTCATGAGAAAATCACCGACCAATTTGATAGTTCTGTCAGAATATGTTTTTTACCTTTTCGTGGAATGTATGGAACAAATTCCGTAACAACGGAATACCTGATCTTTGAAAAAGATTCAAAAGAAGCGTGAGCATTTTGGTGGAAACGCTCTTGTCTACAACAACCGATCATTAAGAATTAACATTTAGAGAACTTTTTAAAAGCTTTCGAATAATGGTTCACAATTAAAGTTAGAAAACACTGTAGCTAAAGTAGGATAAATAAAATTTGGAAACAATATGATCAGGAGAAATGGACAGAGGTCTGCAATTTGACTTACTTGAGGACATTTAATATTCTACAATATAATTTTGAAAGCATTTGATAAGTTAAATATTACTTTTAATCGACTGACAAATTTAAGACTTTGGCAGTAATCTGATGAATTATTTTCAGTTCAATTATTCATCGTTTGGTGGCGCTGAGATTCAGGCAACGGACAGAAGTTCCAATTACATCATCTTTCTTTAAAAAAAATATAACTAGCATATTCTCCTCCCAGTTCAGATATTTTAGACAAGAAAAAAAACGGTCCACACCTAAATCGTGCTAGTCCCGCCTGCATCTGATCCACTTTGTAGTCCTCAGAAAGCGCACGAGAAACATGAAAACCAAACACTTCAAAAACAATCTTCTCTGTTTTAAATAACAATTGTATCCAAACCATGATAACCAGTTTATGTACATTTTTTTCAATTAATCGGGCGCGAATTTCTGACACGTTTTTTACGCGTTTTTAATGCGTTCTCAGTCGTATATCCATGTCCATGATACTGCTCTCGCAGCAATAATTATATTTACATGAAAGGTGGGGTCGCTCGGTAGTCTTTCCACATAAAAATGGCGGCGGGTGTTGGCAAGGAATGCCACTCATAGCGTTCATGACGCAGTGGTTCTCGAACCAAACGCCGATACCAAGAAACACCTTTTCCCGTAAATGGTAACCGTGATAAGTGATAAGCTCTCAATGAACTCCAAAATATGGTGATACCCTTATAGCCAGCCTAGTTACAATTGTGCTTGAGATTGGAGCAAATTTACCTTTGAGGTTGTTGTACATTGCAAGTGATACAGGTCGTGTCATTTTTTGTCGAAGCACGGTCAACCCGATTCTGTTCAGGGTCTAAGTCAGTGTCAATTAGACAAATTAACGAGAATATTAAGGACTTGTCCAAAGAACTGCAACTGACTCTTCAATAATATTTCTGTAAGTGCTCTTCACACCAAGTCGCATTCGTGGTATTTACCTGAAACAATTTGTTTTCCATTTGGATAATATTCAAATTTAAGTTTTTTAATTCAACAAAGCTGATGTTTTTCTACTAGGAAATTTAAGATAGAAAAAACAGTGAGATAATTATTTTAATCGGGCAAACGCGCAGACGGCGTAATTCCAGATAATTCGTTACGAGTATATACCGATAATCTTGAGTATCGCAGGACATCTAGGTGTCTAATATTTTAAATTAAGATTGAGATAAAAGAATTTAAAAATGAAAATCGATACCAATTTAATTTTTTTAAATTATGGTTGAAAATATAAATTGAAAACGAAGAACACCAACTTCATTATTTTAAATTATGATTGAGAAAAAAATTATTAATTATTTTAAACAAAGAATGAGAACTAAGAAATTGGAAATGAAGAAGCAATACCCATTTAATTCGATTTATTTTGATTAATCTATTACCAGCACCGAAGCTGTACGATCTATGCTGTGCCATGAATGCGATCTCGACATTAGCTTTTATAATCAAGTTTGGAACCGCTGTTCCTAAAGATCTCGCTTCATCTGTTGGCTAATTTGATTGAAGGGGGGAGCCGGCTCGCTCAGCGGGTAAAAATGTTTCGCTCAGAGCTACTTCGGATCGTGGCCACTTGCCGAGACATTTCGGCAGGGCGGGGTCCCCGGGCTGCCAAAAGTTGTTTTTACACGATTTTAGATACACGTGTGACTCCAGTTTTGTATATTATACTCGACATCCATTAAGACAAACCTTATATAGACGTGAGGCATATACTTGTAGCGTTGAGATTCAGAGAAGATAGTGATTACCCACCAATGTGTAAAAATAGATGCAAATTGTTTGGTAGAATAATTGGAAAATAATTGCCAGCTTTTCTGCTAATTTACCATTTTCCCCATTTTGTAAACGCGGCTTGCTCAAACCATAAATGATGAACAGCTTTTTTTTAAATACGTAAAAAGTTAATTTTAATAAACCAACTCTCGACACGCAACTAATGTGGTGAATGAATAAATGATATTGATAGATTCAGTTGAGCTTTGAAACGTATCGACTGGTGATCCATATTCGGTGCATAAATATCATCGAGATATTTATAGGCGAAGTGCCAATCACATTAATGTGGGCCATAGTTTTTAAGCATGACATGGTATTACTGACCCGGTTTCGGGTGTTTATACATGCGTGAGTTACGAGAGAGAGAGCATTTGTTTGTAATTAAAGGTCTAGGTGACCGAGACTGGATCAGATGGATGACATAATAGGCATGTGTCATGCGATATACTCTATCGTCAATCAATCGAGTTATCGCCATTTTCAGTGAACAGTGACGTAAGAAATCTGGATTGCAATGTTAATTCTAACAGCAGCGTAGCTCATGCTGCTTCAATGATTGGTTGTCGTTAAGTTGATGACACTGATGGCACGCAGTTGGTACATCCGTGACAGGAGCTATTTAAGGAGAACAGATATTCGATTAGCACGCGTCGGGCAGCAACACCAAAATCTAGTTTTCTTGAAATATTCGATGATCTCAATTTCGTCATCTAGCTTATTTTTTACAAACTGGTGATGGAAACTTTGTAAAAATAAAACAATGTGTGAGAAACGCACCGAGCATTTTGATTTGATGATTACAGAGGAGAAAATAATGTCATTGGTATTTTGGGAAAGCTTTAACAGTTTATTACTTTTGTCTCACAAAACATTACTCCGTCAAAATTGGAGATAATTATTACAACACAATTACAATACAATTACAATTACAATACAATTACAATACAATTACAATACAATTACAATTACAATACAATACAATTACAATTACAATACAATTACAATTACAATACAATACAATTACAATTACAATATGTACCCACAAGCAGCCTCGGATGGGGTCTATGGTAGATCATATCTGGCAACAATCTGGCTCACATTTTTAGATTTGTCACTTAATTTTAGGGGGCTTGATTTTAGAATTTCAGTGGAAAAGTAGCTTCTCATCAACTTTTTAAAAGCAACATTTTAGTTTTAAAGATTTTAAATCATCATCATCATCGTTTTAAAGGAAATGTTGGCTCATTGGAAATTCATAGAAAGTAGTCAGAAAGGCCAAAATTGGTAGAAAGATTATTGGAAATTCGTAGAAAGTTTATTAGAAATTCGTGGAAAGTTTCTTGGAAATTCGTATGAGGTTTATTGGAAATTCGTAGAAAATTCTTTGTTCTTACGCGGATGCCTCACATGCTTTTTGCCAATTGACAAATTGCACCTTGGGGGGCCGAAGTTGCATTTTTTGCTTGATGTGACCACCGTTCCGCTATTTGTGGTTGGCACTATTTTACTTTATAGCAGCTGACCACCCTGTCCATGTGTTTTTTAATGTCCGCGTTGGCCGCACCCGTAACTATCAAACGCATTCCGGACAGTTGTTTGTCCGCCATCAATTTCCACGTGGAAAAACTTCGGTTTAATGAAATCGTTTCTGGGGGAACTCTGCTACCCCCCCCCCCTCCTTCCCCAAAGTACGTGAATTTCATGACAACATGGAAATCGACAATTCAGATTCGCTCCTCTATCATTATCACTATCTTGTTGAGACTATACAACACTCTCTCTCTCTCTCTCTATCTCTCGTAGTGGGGGAAGGGGTAATCGTTTTCATTCTGATTGGCATTTTACAACACACAAAAAACTGCTCCGTAATGACTTCAACGTCGTCGGCTATCGAGCAAAACACGAGTAATTGAGATTAAGCTACGGCTGTGATGAGGAGGAACACAATTACGCTGGACACACGACTAATACTTAAGGTCCGGATTTGTAAGTTGGTAACATTGCTTGTTAGTAAGTATTTATTTTAGTGCAAGGAAATGCAAAATTGCGCCAATTCGATCTTTATAAAATATGGTATCTTTCCATGACATGTATTTGTGTCCTCTGGTGGCGCTCCAGAGAACTACAGATTGATAATTAGATCAACACGAATGCACTGAATTATTGCTCTGGTGATTAAGCTCAGCAACAATATTTATTGATATCAGAATGATTTTTTAAACATATGTTGAACCTATCTACCCTTAATTTTATTTTATGAACATAACAATCTCGCCGCTCAATTTGTTTTTGACAAGCTCATCAATTAAGGTTGTCACATTTTTAGAAAATTACAGGACCATAACAGATGATCATAGGAAATTTTAAGTGATATATTTATTCAATTTCAACAATACATATATGAGGCGGCGAATGTTGTGGTGGTGTAACTTTGGTCATTCTCAAATAGAGAAACAATATATTTGACGTCATCATAGGGTCCAATCCAACTTAGGTACCTGTCCAACTTTTGCTGTCCTCGGTTGGTGATTTACTTAAAAGCTCTGCCTGATTTCTCATTTTCTATTGATGACCATGATTGCAATTTAAAAATAAATCGAGTTACACCACTCTTGGTATCACTGCGTCACATGATGATCATACCACTAAAAAATATGTGATTTTATTTGATCAGATTTTTTATCAATGTTCTCGCCTCGCACTTTTGATTGTGGGAATAAACAAGAAATTTTAATTGGTTTTGGCGATTTTGGAAATCTGTTTCAGACGCCCCGAAAGGCATTTTCACAGCGCATAAAAAATCCGGTTTCTCTTAATGTATCCCTATGCACCCCAAAAACAACAATATTTGTACACGGTGGATGAGTGACATGTTGTCTTTCTGCTCGTCGTTTGTGTATTAAGTGGAACGACGTCCGCAATGGCAAATGGCAGAACTAATTCTAGTGTGATCAAACCGTTCAACTCCCCTTTTTCCGCATTCCCCGACCGTGTCTTCCTTATTTTCATGCAAGAGGGGAGGGAGGAGCAGCAATCGTTATTCTACTATTTAATCGCAGTTTACTATCCCATTCTACCACCAATTTAGCATTCGAAAGTACCAGTCATCTCATTTCAATTCGCATCTAATTAAATTGGAAGTTCTTCGATTGTGGGCACGCCTAACCTTCCAGTTTCACCGCAAAAGATTGCGAACATCGGCTATCTAGAATAAACCAATGCGCCCAAGTTTGAGAAACTTTGCAACTTTCAAGTTAGAAAACGGGAAACGATCCACTTTCGCTATCCACATTGCCTTTGATTCTGATTTCAATCCAGTTAATTAGGTTATTTTGGGATTAAGTGGTCCAGAAATTCTATCAAAAAAAGATCCTTGACTTAGACGAGTTAAAAAAATTTGGAAGCTCAAGCAGTCAAACTGGTATCGATGCATTAATCCGAAATCGTCTCCATGAATGCAATTCTCAGCCAAAAGCAATATCTTTAAACAAAAACTTTAATAGTCATTTTGTTTTATCATGATTCATTCATGTGTGTATAAAATGTCATTTGTGTCTGTTAAATTTTTAACATTTTAAGAACAATTTTAAGTCGACTATTTCTTTTTAATACGCCCAAGTATCGCGTTCCGCTTTTGTATTGCGAGTGCAATTTTGAACCTGAAGAATTCGAATGATGACGTCACGGAGTTGCACGTGAGCAATTTAAAAAGAAAAGTCTTGCTAACATGTATGCTAAATTTCATTCCATTTCACAAATGTTTTCATATTTTTTATTTGAATTTGAATTGGGTATTATTAGTACTCATCATGTACAAAGTATATAGACATGAACGAAGTTTTAGTATTAGCGCTTTGGCTTTATTCATAATTCAGTTAATTCTGTCCAAAAATGGAATGAATAAATTGAACCGAAATCAACTGAGTTATCATATGAAAATGTAGATTTAGTCGAGTATAGCATTGTTATGGCAAGCATGTCTAAATAAATTTGCAATGGATTGGTGATGGAGGCGTTCGGGACGTTGGACAACTTATTCGAGACTTATACAGCTTAACGTAAATTATTTTAACTGTCTGACGGGTTTATGGAGACGAAAGAGTTTTTCACGAAAACAGGATTGGATATCAAACCGTCATTCGTGTCGAAAGGAGATTGGACCCGTCAAACGTGAATCCGTTCACCGATTTTTGACTAAACCACCGCCAGTTTTCAAATTTGATAACCCCTACAGCCATTAATTAGTTACACACACACACACACACTTTTCGATTATTAAATGGAACGACCGACCATGTTCCCGTCCCACATTCAAAGTATCAAAAAATAAACGCCCCATCTACGGTTTCTTGGTAAATAGAACATAAATTGGTATTAAAGAGATTTTGGACGGACCTGACGGACTTGATTGGATCCACCTGGATAACACAAACAAATGGACAGTTAAGGTTTTTTATTATTATTTCTCTGGAAGCAATTTTATTGGTTCAATAAACATTGCCGGAAACCATATTTTATTGCAGCTATATAGAGAATTGCAATTCTTGATCTCATTTAATAACTGAAGATTGCGGACATCACCAGCATTCTGAGTGACGCAACACGAAATCAATTTGCACAGAAGGTTGACCACCAAAACTGCTCAATTATTTTGACCAAAATCTCATTCGAATTCACAAAGTTATATTTGTAATGAAATTTTATCTATTAGAAAAAATAATCAGCTGATCTGTTTATTCCATTGTTTCAAACATGGTAATATTGTATTTTTCAATACCTATTATTCAAATGGAGTCTTTTACTCCAAACGCCATGAAGGCATCGGCTAATTATAGCAATAAACGTTTTTGGAAGGTGTGACTAATTTGTTCGTACCTAATTTGTTTCGCTTTAAATATATAATAAAAACACCCCCATTTCATTAGGCACGATCAGAGCGCTGCATTGCCTTAACGGCCCGGGACACACATTCGAAATAAATCGATCGAATCACGATTTACTCGCACATAACGATCGATACACGAACGTGACCTCAAAATTACACGGCATTTCCGCATCAGGATCAAGCCCCGGGACACTTTTGGCAGCATTTCGGAGCTATTTTTTCAGTTAACCTTGCGATTTGCATAACCCGAAACTGTAACGTTCAGCCATTGTTGGGGCGACCACAAATTTTCCTTTCAGTACTGATAATGTTGTTGGCCCATGTGCACACTCCGTATGGGGTTCGTGAATATCCTCGAGAAATGTTCCGAAAGATTTCAAGAAGTGGGTTTGTTTTTTATCTTGTATTTTGAAATTTGTCGATAATGGGGCAGGTGTTTGTTGCTTGGTAGTTTTTCTTTCGCATTGGCCAACAAATCACTTCATCTTTGTTGAGACTTTCATTTATAAAAAGCGCCATCTGGTGGCGAATCTAGAGAAGCTAACTATTACATGAGATGATTTTGTCCTTCTATTTTGTCCTGATCAGGGAGCTTATTTAAAATTGATCAGAACACTTGGATTTTGTCGCTGAAAGACAATATGGGACCTTTTGAAACTTATTTGTCGCTTCTTTGTCAATATTGCCATAGATGGAGTTTGGACATAGGTACACGAAATCAAAAACTATTGTCCATTAGACAAGTTTTTTTTAAAGAAGTTTCTCATTCAAGACGTTAAGCCATTTTTGAATTCGTATGTACAAAATTAATTTATTTTTGAGCTTTGATTATTGCAACGTTATTGCATCTGCTGCAACGTTTTAGAGTATTACTTCTTTGTTCAAATATATTTTCTTACTAATTTTGAAGATTGCTTCCACAGTTTATCATTGAAATGAACTGCGGGATAAATCATCTGAACCAAAGAAAAAATATAGGAAGTCCGATTTGGCGGAAGTCTCAGATGGCATTAGAGTATCAACGTATTTTTAAATATCGGTTTCACTATTGCACCTATCAAATCGAATCACGGCTAAAAAGGTTTTTTTTTCAAATTACAGAGTACTTAAGTAATTTACTTTACTTTCTCGAAAATCGTGATTCATGTACTTTCTGTACATGCATGTGGTAGTCTCAACCAGAGCAGTGGACAATAGCCATTTAAATTCGATATAGGGAACATAGAGCCTCGTGACAGTTTTATCTGGTTGTTCCATCAGGATGTGGTCAAATAAGTCATTACGGTAACTGTGTGTGTCTATTTTTTACCTTTCCTATTCAGATTCGTGACGGCGATATCGTCCAGGCTCGAATACCGTTAATGGGAGAGGAAATATTTATTCGAGTAAAATGCTTTCAGTTTTTCCTCATAGCGCTCGTTTCGTTTTTCATGGTCACACGGGACACGAGATAATTGAGGCAGTGTCCACAACATGTGAGAACCAATCGCCTGCAAGTACATCACGATCGATCAAGGTCGACAATTGATTCAGTTACGCGTTATCCACTTAACCCTTTGCTCTCTCTCAAACGTTTTTGATAATAAAGCAAATCGACCGCTATGAAATTTGCAGATTCATGCGGTATAAATTTAACGCAGACGCCGCATGGCGTCCGTGATTTTGCAAATTTGTCATTCAGTAATGTCAACACTGTTCGATTTATCACAGATCTGTTGATTGAGAGACTGTTGACTTGTTGTGCGACGGTCCCGGGTTCGATTCCGGGCGTTGGGATTCGTTTATTCGAGAGTTTGGGATGCTTTTGAATATGGGGTTTTGGGGTGATTCAGAAAAATTTAAAATACAAAATTTTAAGACAAACTATATTCTTTGATTGGACAACACTTTAATATTTTGAGATAATCGTAAAATATTGTGATTTATAATTCTTTTAGAATGCTGAAAAGTGGCACCAGATTTCATTTGTAAAAAGTCACTCTTTTGGTTTTTAATAGAAAATTTGTTATAATAATGATAAAATTTGATGGGTAAGATTTGATGGGGAGATATTTCCCAGTTTTGTAATGTTTTTTTTGCTATTTCCGTTGGATGATTCATTCTGTCGAAACCGCGTTCAAATGTGCAAGAAATTTTTAGTGCACTTGAGGAATTTTAGAGCGCCGCCTATGACGCAAATGTCACTCATGACGGGACATTAATTTTGCCCGGTCTTTGAATATTTTACGAGATAGTTATCGGGATTCTGAATGTCCGCAGTTGACATTGGTCAAGAGCGTTCTTGTGATTACAAAGCTGTTTCTTCCCACGAAAACAAACAGTGTATAATAGATGTAAAAAAATATCGTGTCCTGTTGGTCGAGTGGCTAGACCATAATCATCTGATTAATTCACGTCAACGTGTTGAGGGGTTCCAACCTGAATAGGATCACCTGATACTAATGTTGAAGCTGGTGACACCATTTTCCAAATTTTTCAATTTCAGGTTCATGTCTACATGACATCTTTCACTTACATCAAGGACAATCATCATGTCGCGGCATTGGGTTTCATGGAAGATTTCTAATCTGAACTTAGTTGTCCTGACTGACAGAAGTGAAGGTCCACTCTTGACAATTCATTTGTCGCGCTGATGAAAGACTAAACAACTCCAGCCTCTTTTTTTATATGTCTGAATAGACATCGTTCATCACCTCAATAAATAAGTTCTGACCAATAATAGGTCAGAGAGAACGACATTTTCGTTTCATGGCATTCAGTTTTTGCATGCGAGCATCGCAACTTCTTCAAGACTCCAATGCAAACGTGGTCTCTCTTTCTCTTCCACCAATCAGTTTGATATCTGTTTTCAATGCAAACACCTGGTCATAATTGTAATTGAAGTATCTCTCTGTTTTCATATTTTACACACCGGAATACCTTGTACGTCGACATGCACATTGAGCAATATTTATACATTTTTCTGGATCCAAAATGTTAATAAATGTTTGTCGGCGATAGTAAATTTGAGTGGAAGTTATTTGGGTTGCCATTCCCGATGCCCTCGTATAGTAAATAAACTTCACTTTCAGAGAGGCAGGCAACTTCCAGATAAGACTAAATTGTGAACTCGCCCAATAAATCGACCTCGCTGATTGGAGAATAATTAAGACGGTGTGCGAAAATGTTGATCAAAGAGAAACAACCTCCATATTTCCCAATATCTACTCACGGTATTTAAAAATATGTCAATTAATTCGCGATTAAGGTTCGCCTGATTGATCGATACATTTTTTATCATAATTTATTTGCGTGCATTTTTATTTTGTAATACGACAGGTGACTAGCACCAAACCATTTGCGTTGAATCTTATAGTGGTGTAACTCGTCGATTTTTTCTCGAGATTTTACTAGAGTTCCTAGTATTAGTTCAACTTTTGCTGACCCCTGTTGGTGCTAGAGAAAAGTTTTGGCTTAGGTCACATTTTTTTTCGATACAACACTTTCCAAGATTGCGTTTTTACCCATAACTAAATTTTTTTTAAGAAAGTCGAGTTACATCACTCTTGATTTGTAAGAGATCACCGCTTTATTTGTAATTAAAATCTCGACATTGTTGAGAGGTCACCATTTTACTTCAATCAATGTGACGAGTAACTGAAGTGGGCAACAAAATGAACTTGACGATTACAATTTTGATCAAATAACCCAAGCATTTAACCAGTTTACAAAAAGGAGACTTCAATTAGAGGTCAAAAAGGATGATTGTATGACGTCACCTTCGTAAGTAGAAATAATGATTTATTATTACAAAACGTCATCATACTGTCAGTATCTTAGATAATAATTTTTAACAGCTCTAGAAATTGTATGCTTTCAGATATAACTGCCTTTATTGTCAGATATAGCTTCTCCTGCAAAATTCAATTGTCGACAAAATTAAAAATCACAGTTTAACCGAATATGGAGATGTGGTCTGCATTTGTTCTCTCTAAAAGTGTGACACCTTTTAGATTTGGTCATGCGTCAGGAATGAAACAAATGTTTTTTCATTCTTTATCACCGCCTAAATTGTTTACCCGGGCTTGTGACCATAAATCGACAGATTGTGTTTCCTTCCCCAACCTACGGTTCGAATGACAAGATCAATCACGAAAAAACTCGACTGTGTTGAGTATTGCAATGGCGTGCAAGCCGCACAATTAAATTTTGCATTTCGCTAATTCGCCACCAGAGAGACGTCAAAAAATCTCCATCAAAACTAACGGTCCGCCTTTTCCAGAAATTCAAACAGGTTCTAACAGTGTTTCTTTATCTTTCTCATGTCGTGTACCGAATACGAAATTTATTTTCTATTGTTACAGCTGTATCTACGATAATCATTTACCACAGTTTTGTACCAAAATGCACCAAGTTTTCTCGTTTGCAAAAATATTGCTCTATACATGTAGTCATGTAACAACAGAGGTTTCCATTAATTGGTAATAAAGACAAATAAAATATTTTAAAATGCGTGGTTAGCTTTTAAAAACCGCAGTATTAAAAAATAACTTTTTGAAAAAGAAATGGGCGTCGTTTTGCCAAATGTCACATAAGCCACAAAAAATAACACAAAACAATTTTCTTTGAATTGTCCAATTTCGCAATTCTAAGATGTTATCGTTTACCAAAAATAAAAGTACTTGTCTATTTCTGGCGGAATTGCCTGTGAGAAAATGCTATTGTAATAATTTTTAAATTAATGGTAAATTGTAATTTTCAAATAGTACTCGAAGTTCAGTTTCAGATTTTTAAACATCATTTATTAACCATCATTTCCTCGACTGTGTTCAAAGCAGTTTTGCTTAACGGATTGCGTTTGCCGGAAATTACTTTAAAAGCTTGAGGTTTTGTAAATGACTTGTTCGGTTATACAAGAATTAGCATTGTCATTGTTCTTGACTGGGCAAATTCAAGGAATCTCTCTGCGAGACGACATTTCTGCACGGCCATGTCACCAAGACGGCGTTTATGGGTTAACTAACCGCATGACGCTTAACATCGCGATTAGACCATGGCCTTTGTGAATGTAAGTGCGCATGTTAAATTACCCATTAGCTTTACAGCTGAAGTTATGGGTTCTGTGTGTGGTGACAATACTTACGAGCCTGTTTACTTAAGAAGCTAAATTCTATCATGGTCAGTAATAAATTATAATACTACGTAACACTCCTCAACCATAAATAAATTTATTTAGTTATCTTTTTTGGTTTCAGAATTAATTATATTTAAATAGGAGAGCTAGTTTTAACAAGTAAACAATTATTATTTCATTTTTTAAGTTGTACTTATCTGAAGTAGTGGACAAACCAGAGTGGTGCAAGTCGATTTTTTTATTTTTAGTTATGGGCAGCAAAATATGGACTTGTGCACGAAACCCTATGATGACACATCTAGTAAAATCTCTTGTTTCTTAATTGGAGAAAACCCAGATAGGGTTCCAGCAAAATTAATTTGATTTTCTCCAATATCAAAATTTTATTACATGTGCACGCCAACATGAAGATTCTAAATTTTAAAATGATTTTAAGCATGGTAATCCCATTCCAAGGCACAGCAGCCTCCACAAATTTAGATTTAAAAAAAATAACTTGTACTTAGCGAATCTTACATTTTATTTTAAATGTATGAACAGTAGAGGGCGAGTCCTACTTTGTGGCGGGTTCAATCGTGCTAACAATGTAAAAAAGCCATTTGTGTAGTTGATCTGACGTGTCGTACGCAATAACAAACATAGAAAGTCCACTAATGAAGTTACCAGTTTGGGTTTTTCCTACGTAACTCTCGTCACAACGCTTTCGTTTTCAATCCTGTACGGCACATTCGCAAACAAATGCAAATACACACAAGACTTGTACTTGTACATGGGAACATGCATTCCGACTAGAAATTTCAAACGAAGCGTTGTTGTTACACTTGGACGAAATATATTGTTCGTTTCGTGTGAAGCGAGGTCAACCTGCGTCAGTTGCTGAATACGTCACCGCAACGCCAGTTTCTAGTCCCTAGAATCAAGACAATTAAATTTTTTTTCGACAGGCCTGAATTTGGCTAAATTTCACGAACGTTAAGATAAAAATGTAACCGTGCCACTTCATCTCACTACATGTCTAACCGGTGCATTGCGTGATTGCCTCGCGACGCGGGACAGCAATAGCAACATCCTGGCCCACCACCAGAGAGCAGCACCTGCCAGATCCGATCCCCTCACTTCGCTACGTCGGTTCGAGACCCTCTTTATCTTGCCGTATGTGTGACGTCAGTGACTCGCGTCCGCGAAGGTGACGTCACCACCTGGTTCATACTTCCATTCCGAAGGAAATCCGGCGTAGGAATTTATCTCGTCCCAAGAAATTTGAGACGTCTCGGCCGGGAATTGAACCAGCTTTCATAGAATAATTAGAAAACATTATCTGGATTTCATTCAGGTTTCGTCAACATTTTCAGGATACTGTAACTGTTAAATCAATTTTCTTAAACTCGATTTCAGATGGTTAGGTTACTCGAAACGAGCACTTTAAATCTTTGAACTATTAAAATATTTCCCTAAAGAATTTAATCAAATTGACGGAACAAGAATTGCGCCGTAAGGAAATTGGGTAAGTCATTAAAGCATTCACAATTTATTTGACTACGGTTTTTTTACTTTTTCTTAATTATTGGATTGAACAAACTACTTTATCTTTCCTGTAGCCAGGTGATAGAGTTACGTCAAACTTCCCGTCCAATGAGGAACGACAAATTCAACTCCAAAAAATGAGAAAGGTGTCACCGTTATCAAAACACGATATTTCCGGATTTTTTCATTAACCGGGAACACGAATTTACCTAAAATCTCTAATAAAAAATACTGAAAAAGTGGTCCAGTTCAAGACAGGATATGACAAGTGTCACATTTACGATCGACGATGATAATTACAGTGTGTGCTTGCACAGAGGATCCAATTAAAAACGTGAGCAGGTGTAGTCGATAGATATCATGGGGGCTTCGAGCGGTTACATCAACTCCACAGAGCTGGGCAATTATCGTGATTCACTGAATATATACGAGCTGAAAGCCAACCTTACCTCAACAATTATGCCAACTGCGATAATTACCAGGAAATCAGAGATTCGATAATGTGTCAAAACAATTAACGTAGCAACACCATAAATAGCGTTGTTTTGGAAATTTCGTAACCCATGTAAGTGACCAAGATGTTGCCTCCTGTCTTCAAATTCCCCGACTTTAATTGTAAAATTTTTGAACTAACGATAGGAAATTATTGTTTTATTGCCTCTTAGCTAATTACAGGAATTTTTAAAATGAGGGATAGTCAAAGATGGGATGTTGTGCAATAGAAGTTTGAAAATTGCATGCAAGTTTTGAAATACAATTTACGAGAGGTTACCTGAAAGTCACCTTTACGAATTTTTAATTAACTGAAATTACGCAATTCATTAACAGTGAGTTTTGATGCATTGCTACATCATAACGAGTAGGGTGACCAGAATCGACGGTTCTACTCCCGGATCCTTCGTTCATTAAGTTGCACTATGTTTGTCTCTCAATTATTTTTAGAGCAAGGTTATCTAATATTGAACAACAATTTTCGCCCGAAATGATTGCTTGGTTGGAATTGTTTGTTCTGCGCAGACTCCAAGGTTGATGCTAGTTACGAGTAGTTAAATGGTCAATGGTCAAATGAATTATCTACTGCATATTATAATTCTGAGAAGTTGAAATCCAAGTGGATTGGTTAGCCTGGGATCTTAGGTCGTAAAAAAGTAACGGTTTTATTTTTCAAAGTCTTTCACGTTTTTGTAAAATGTATTACGTTTTTTTTCTGAAAGATTACCTGGGCAGGGATTGGTGCCATTATTGTCACGCATGCAGTCATGCGATGCCGTTCCAAGGCTTCCAGTCACCCAGCGTGTCGCCGGAATTCCACCAATTTTTTTCCCTCCCCCTTTTCAAATTTGTCCCGACACACCGCAGCACCATGTACCTGTATATCTACATGTGTTACTCTATGTCATATGGCCTTGTCATCTGTGCGGGGAAGGTCACTCTTTTGACTCATTTCATTGTCAGGAGTTTCCCTGTCTGTCAAATGTCATGGCGGGGGACCAACTCTCAAAAAAGGTAAAGACTCCTGCGTGACCGCATGACATGGAACCTTCTGAGTCTCTTATTAAAACATTTAAACAAATGGAGAAAAAGGAACGCACTTTGACAGGATTTCAAATAATGAACTCAAAATGGTTGCCGCAAATTGAACCTCTTAAATGTTTTGTGTAAATTTGTCTACTTGAATTGACACAAATTACTCAATGCATTTCTGAGAACTAACCGTTGTCGGTTGTGGCCATCATTGAAAGTGGTCAGATCAGTTTTTTCTTGTGCAATTTGATTGATGTCAACTTGTGTCACAATGAAATTAATAGAGCTGGAAAATTTTGTAACCAGGATTAGAGCAATTGGCTGCCAAACAATCTGACGCCACTCGGCGGCGTCTCTTTGATCTTGTGTCCAATAGAATATAGATTTAATCAAAAAAGATTAAAATGTCGACATAGATACCGTGGTGTCTTCTCACTCATCTTAGTTACTTTAAGAAACTCCAAAATGTTGATGAGACGCCAAGATAAATTTATATAGGTGATGACGAGGACAGCTGGACACTGTACCAAAATGGC